>PVIR01040540.1:0-12986 GCA_004026965.1 Petromus typicus | reverse complement strand
TATCCACCTGAAGCCACTGGCAAAGACTTCCGGAATAAAACTCCAATTGCAGAGGAAATAATATCAAGAATCAATAAATAGCTTATGTCAATTAAAAGCTCCTACACAACTAGGGAAACAGAATGAAGAGATAATGTCCAAAGTAAGAAGAAAATTGTGCTAGCTACTCTTTCAATAGAGGCCTACTATCTAGAATATAAAAAAAAAACTTAAAACTCTTAAAAATAAATGACCCAATCAAAAAATAGGCAAATGAACTGAAGAGAAAGTTCACAAAAGAAGTACAAATGGCTAACATTAAAAAATTTTGAGCATCAGTATCCATTAAGGAAATGCAAATGAAAATAATTTTAAGCTTTCCACCATCATTCCATGCTGCCACAGTGGCGCCCATGAATGTCCTGGCTGATGCTCTCAAAAGCATCAACAATGCCGAAAAGAGAGGCAAATGCCAGATCCTTATTAGGCTGTGCTCCAAAGTCGTCCTCCAGTTTCTAACTGTGATGATGAAGCATGTCGGTTCTTTTGTAAGTTACATTAACAAATTTGAAATCACTGGTGATCACAGGGTTGGAATTGTTGTGACCCTCACAGGTAGGTTAAACAAGTGTGCAGCAATCAGCCCCAGATTTAATAGGCAATTGAAATACCCGAGAAAATGGCAGAAAAATCTACTCCCATCTCATCAGTTTGGTTTCACTATATTGACAACCTCTCTGGCATCATGGATCACAAAGCAGCAAGATGAAAACACATAGGATGGAAAATCCTAGGATTACTTTTCTAGGGATGTAAAACATACAAATAAAATAACTAGTAGAGAAAAAAAATAAAATAGTAATTTTAAGATTCCATCTTACCACAGTCAAAATGGCTGTCGACAAGAACACAAAAAATATTCAATGCTGGACCAGGGAGTTAGCTCAGTGGTTCCGGCGCCTGTCTTGCAGGCGCAAGGGCCCGGGTTCGATTCCCCGGTAACCACATAACAATACTGGGTGTGGAGACCCACACCCAGCAGCAACCAGTACCACATACCACAGTGCCGGGCATGGTGGCTCACGCCTGTAATCCCAGCACTCGGGAGGCAGAGGCAGGAGGATTGTGATGTGAGTTGGAGGCTGAGCTCAGGGCCATCCTGAACCACAAAGCGAGACCCTGTCTCAAAAAACCTAAAAAAAAAAATTCAATGCTTCTGAGGAGAGGGAGGTGATATAGGGGAAACAACCATCCACATTATTGGTAGGGATCAACACAGTACAACCATTATGTAAATTAGTATGTTACTTCTTAGATGCCAACAAGCTTTCTCTCTGAAAAGACTAGATTTGTTTTAGTAGCTCGACAACTGTAAACCAAAGCTTCTCAAAGCCAATGCATGATTTGAGTTTCCACCAAGCCACAATAAAATTCTTATTGTAGGGCCGGGGAGTTAGCTCAGTGGTTCCGGCGCCTGTCTCGCAAGCGCAAGGGCCCGGGTTCAATTCCTCGGTAACCACATAACAATACTGGGTGTGGAGACCCACACCCAGCAGCAACCAGTACCACATACCACAGTGCCGGGCGTGGTGGCTCACGCCTGTAATTCCAGCACTCGGGAGGCAGAGGCAGGAGGATTGTGATGTGAGTTTGAGGCTGAGCTGAGGGCCAGCCTGAACCACAAAGCGAGACCCTGTCTCCAAAAACCTAAAAAAAAAAAAAAAAAAAAAATTCTTATTGTAAAGTTCAAAGCTATTGTTTCGGAAAGAAGTGTCTTTTAATTCTGGGATTGCACAATTCTAATTCTTTGATTTACAATGTTTTTCATCTTATTATATAACAGTTAATGTGTGGCCATTTAAAAACTTTTTTTGTTTTATAATTGTGTGTGTATGTGTGTCTTAGACTGAGGGCTTCTTACTGTACTACACCCTCAGCATTTGGGGGGCAGGGCATGGTCTCCCTTTGTAGTTCAGACTGGCCTTGAACTCACTATGTACAGCCCAAATGGCTGTGAACTCACAGCAATTCTCCTGCCTCAGCTTCCCGAGTGCTAGGATTACAGTTATGCACCACTATATCCCAGAATCATGCCCAGTATTTTTTAAATGCTTTTTTAAATTTTGAAAGAGGGTCTTACTAAACTGCTAAACTGTCCAAGCTGGATTTGATCTTGTGATTCTCATGCTTCAGACTCCCAGAGTGCTGGAGTTATAGGTGTGCACCACTAGCCTTGGAGCTTTTTTTATTTTACTGGAGTATAAAACCCAAGTCTGGAAATCATTAATGGAATGCCCTCGGCTTAATAAAAACAAGAAAAACATCTACATATGACACTGATTCCTGCTGATATACACTGATCAAAATTAATAAAATTAGCTCTTCATCATCTTTTCAAGTAATCCCCTATATTGTCTTTTCCTGCCCTTCTTCCTCTCAATGTAAACCCTTCCCAGAAGCCTCAGAATCCTTCAATACTCCTACTCTTACATTTCCTTCTCCATCTAAAACCAAGGAATTTTAATTTGGTCACTTATATTTAATAAGTAGTTGAATAAACTATTCTTCAATAAATATTTTTAAAGAAAAGCCTACATTGGGCCAGGGATATAGCTCTGTGGTTCCAGCACCTGTCTTGCAAGTGCAAGGACCCGGGTTCGATCCCTGGTAACCACATACAATATTGGGCGTGCAGACTCACGCCCAGCAGCAACCAGTACCACATACCACAATGCCAGGCATGGTGGCTCACGCCTGTCATCCCAGCACTCGGGAGGCAGAGGCAGGAGGATTGCTGTGATGTGCGTTTGAGGCTGAGCTCAGGGCCAGTCTGAACCACAAAGCAAGACCCTGTCTCAAAAAACCTAGGAAAAAAAAAAAAAAGAAAGAAAAGCCTACATGTCATTCAGTGGTCCTTAGTTGAAAACACCACATGACATTTTAGCTAGATTTATAAGCATATACCTTTTGCCAGAGGTGAGATCCAACGGTCCTTTCTTAATTTTCAGTTTCCTCACAACTGAAGACAATATCACTTACCCACAAAATCACTATAAAGATTATAAACAATGTAGTGCACAGAGGGAGAAATGATAGGAAATGGGACACAAATATTTTGCAAATGGGAAGGAGACCAAGAAATGGAGGGAAGGGAGTGGAAGGCAAGAGGAAAGGGTCATAAAAAGAATTAATATAACTCATATACATATGCTAACTCCCCAGAATCACTATGTACTGCAAACATGTACTAATAAAAGTAAAAACTTAATATAGCTAGGTTGGTATCTATAAATACTCTGTATGTTAATAATACCTATAATACTTATTAGTACTGAGAAATATATGTGTCAAAATGTCATTGTAAGAAATTTTCATCACTATTTTTTAAATGTTACAACAGTAGATATATACATACAATAAGCAACATCAGTTGTAATGCTATGTTTTTAATATTAATGAAGTAATAATAATGCAAGTAAAGTGTTATCTTTAAGTGACATACACTTATATAAGATTTCAACTAAGAGAAAAGCGTCATGTAGAAACAGCACAGAAAATAATAGATTAAATAGACATAAGCATTCTATGTTATGCAGTATCAAACACTGTACTACCTTGTGAAGTCCATCTTATTTACATAAACCCCACAGTTAAACAATTTGGGGAGTTTTAGGCCCAACTAGCCAGCCAGAAATCCCTTATCACAAAAAGAAAATATATTTTTAAAAAAGAAAGAAAAGGGCCAGGGATGTAGCTTAGTGGTATCACACCTGCTTGGCAAGCACAAAGTCCTGAGTTCAATGCCTAGTATAAAACAGAAAGAAAGAAGGTAGAGAGAGGGGAAAAGAGAAAAAGAAGAGAAAAATTTTCAGCAATCCTACATTCCTTTTAGGAAAGCATGCTACAATTCAGAGATGAGTCATTGTGGAAATAAAAATGTTAAGTAATTGAGTATCACTGTAACAAAATCCCATAAGCTAATTACCCTGCTCACAAGCCCTAGTAACTCTCTGAGGAATATTAAGGCTGACACTGGTAGTAGTTAATTGCTCACTGAAACTTATTATTGAAACTATTTACTTTCTGGTAGTAGATTTTAAGGTATATTTATACTCAAAAAAAAAAAAAGACAAAGTCTTTCCATGTTACCTAGATTGGCCTCAAACTCAGTTTTCCTGACTTACTCTTCCAAGTAGCTGTGATTACAGGCATATGCCAGCATGCCTGATCCACCCAAAACCCTTAATACCAAAATTCTGAATTAACTATAAAATTTCATTTATACATTTGACGATCAAATCTAATTAGGCCATGGATTCAGCTCAAGTGGTACACCTACCTTGCAAGCAGAAGGGCCTGAGTTTGAGCCCTGGTACTGGGAAGCAGGGAACCCATATCTGAATTATTGACTTCTCTATCTTTTCAGATTTCACAGAATATAACCAATATAAACAATGAAGAAACAACCTAAGTTATTTCCTTTAACTAGGCTTTCAGGATACATCTATGAAAATGGGTGACAAAGTTTTTACACAAAACTTATGGCACAAAGAAAAAGTTACATTATATTGGCTAAAAAAAAAATGTACTGACCACCAGGGATTTAGCTCAAATGATACCACACCTACCTTGCAAGCACAAGGGCCCAAGTTTAAATCAGGGGTCGGGGGAGGATGACAACACTGTATTGTGTTCCTCAGACACAAATCAGGTAATAAAAATTATAAAAACTTGGCCAGGGATTTGGCTCAGTGGTTCCAGTGCCTGCCTTGCAAGCACAAGGGCCCAGTCTGATCCCCTCCAACCACATACGACAATGTTGGACATGGTAACTCATGCCCACCAGCAATCAGTACCACACACCACAATGCCAAGACGGGTGGCTCACATCTGTAATACTAACATTAGGGAGGCAGAGGCAGGAGGATTGCTGAGTTCAAGGCTGAGTTCAGGACCAGCCTGAACTACAAAGTAAGACTCTATCTCAAAAAAACTAAAAAAAAAGAGAGAGAGATTATAAAAACTTTTCCATGAAAGTGACTTAATTTGCTTTGCCTGCCAATATTTGGACTCCTTAATACTGAACTCTCTTACTTTAAGAATTTTACAATGCTTTCTAGTAGTTATTTTAGTAATGTAGATTCCCATTATCTAGAAATCCTCCTCTTTTTCACAGCAAAATAACACTGCACACAAACTAATTTCTAAAATATGCATTCATTCTTGAGGAATTTAGTTACTCTCCCATTTCAAGTTACTGAAGAATATGATTATAGGTAACAGCTTCTAGACACCGGAAGAATAAAACTAAGTATTAGTTTGGAAATACTTACAACCAAAAGTGGATCAATATGTCCTGTCTCTTTAATTCTTTCACAGTAAAAACTGGCTAACTGATACAGAGGAAACCTTACCATGAAACCTCAGGAAAGAAAGCACTGATTAGCCAACTACAATCACTAAAGCGTGCTTAAGACAGCCCACCCAAACAACTTCTGTAAGGACTGAGAAATAGATGCTGTCAACAGCAAAACAAAACAATGGTCATTTCAGTATTTTTCTATTACTCATTATTATTACAGAAATAGTATAAATTCCTAAACAATGGAGAGCTTCGTTGGTGTCATAAACCATGATACATCATTATAACAGTGAACAGAAAGCTTTAGCCAAAAATTATCTAATCAAGACCCTTGTAGCAGCCTCTTGCCAGAGTCAGATCTCTAAAGATTCACAGACATAAGAATCCCCTCATCCTGGAACAGTCGTTAGCCTACCCGTGGTGACAAACCTATAGCATAGCCTATTACTAAAGTCAGATCTCTAAAGAGTCACAGACATAAGAATTCCTCAGCTTGAGGCTGGGGATTTAGCTCAGTGGTCGGCGCCTGCCTTGCAAGTGCATGGGCCTGGGGTTTGATCTGGTAACCACATACAACAAAACAATGACGGGTGTGGAGACACACCCACCAGCAATCAATACCACATACCACAGTGCTGGTTGTGGTGGCTCACACCTGTAATTCCAGCACTTGGGAGGCAGAGGCAGAAGGATTGCTATGAATCTGTGGCTAAGCTCAGAGCCAGCCTGAACTACAAAAAGCAAGACCCTGTCTAAAAAAAAAAAAAAATCTCTTCAGCATGGAACAGTATTTAGCCTACGACTGGTGAACTATCCATAGCATGGATTCCAAGGCAGGTTGTTTCTACCACTGAATAGTCTAAAAGGTTTGCCATCACTAGCCTAGACAGTCCTATTCTTAAAGTCTCCTTTACTTCAACTAAGTCTTCAAAAAGACAAAAAAGCACTGCTATATACCAAAACACATGTTGTGTGAAGAAAAAGCACTTGTAGAATTGACTAGATAGGTAGAGATGCTACCTTTCTAATGAACAACAGTCTAACTTAAAAGACTGAGCTAACAACCTATGATTATTACACAGGTATTTTGCAGATATATTTTCAAAAATTAACAAAAGGAACTTTACCACTTTAAACAATAATTGGCAATATTTCTTCCTATGATAAAATATAAACTTTCAAGCAAAGGAAAACTTTGGAAAACTTTTATTAGCTACCTCGTGAGCATAACATCTTACCAATACATAAAAGACTTTTCTGGTGAAATAAGTGGGAGTATTAATATGATAATTTTAAAACTTTGTCTAATGAAATGTATCAACTTTTAGAAGTTCTCCATAATTCAATGAACCAATATTTCTCAAAAGAAAACATATGTATTATTTATACATAGCCTCTCTGTGTGAATAAAAAAAAATCTATCAAAGTACAAGACAGACTAATGCATTTTAACATAACAGGGTATGAAAAGCTCAATGGTAAGGTTCTGAAAAAAAAAATTTTTTTTTTTTTTTTGAGACAGGGTCTTGCTTTGTGGTTCAGGCTGGCCCTGAGCTCAGCCTCAAACTCACATCACAGCAATCCTCCTGCCTCTGCCTCCCGAGTGCTGGGATTACAGGCGTGAGCCACCACACCTAGCACTGTGGTATGTGGTATTGACTGATGCCGGGCATGAGTCTCCACGCCCAGTATTGTATGTGGTTCACCGGGGATCGAACCTGGATCCTTGTGCTTGCAAGACAGGCGACGGAACCACTGAGCTAAATCCCCGGCCCCATTGGATTTCAATTTCACATTACAATTAACTTTTAGAAACTACCGCTTACAGGCCCTTTATTTAATCCCCAATATTACCCCAAAAGATGAAGAGAGAGAAACAGAAAACAATTATTTCTACCACTTACAAGTGAAAACATTCAAAAATGGAATTTTTTTTTTCCCTTCAGCGCTGGTGACTAAAATGATGCTAGGCCAGTACTCTTTCACGAGTTACACCTCCAGGATCCTCAAATTAAAATTACATGGTTGTATACCTCAGTAAGTCTACTAAAAAATACCTATGGAATTTAATGTGTTCTCTGGTGTATAAATTACACCTCAATAAAGTTGTTGTTTTTTTTAAATATTACTTATTGGGCCAGGGATTTAGCTCATTAGTTCTAGTGTCTGCCTTGCAAAAGCAAGGGTCCGAGTTTGATCCCCGGTAACCACATACCACAATGCTGTGTGTAGTGACTCACACCCATCAGCAATCAGTACTACACACCACAATGCTGGGTATGGTGGCTCATGCCTGTAATCTCAACACTTGGGAGACAGAGGCAGGAGGATTGCTGTTGAATTCAAGGGTTGCCTGGGCTACATAGTGAGCTCAGGGCCAGCCATGAACTACAAAAGTCCTGTCTCAAAAAAACAAAACTACTTACTGAATGTAGGTATGATTTAAAAAAAAAATCCACAGTTGCCTGAACACTCCTGTCTTTTCCAACCACTTTTTTATGACTTTTCTACACATATTTCAACTAAAAAAAACCTGCAACAGACTAAATGAAAAACATGAGAATCAGGTATGTCCTCTTATGCCAGACATTAAAGACATTCATGGGCAAACTATTTTTCACTTAAAAATGTTATTTATGTTAATGCATTTTTAATATAACAAGTATTTTTTAAAAATCTATTTTAGTAGCTAATATGAGAAATGTTAAGATATAGCTGGGCTCCTTAATTTTTGAGCCTTGAACCTGGAATGAAGCTCAGTAGTATGACAGTATGACACCTGTGTGGCAAACACAAGGTCCTGAGTTTGATCCCTGGTACTGCAAATAATAATAATTTTTTACTATCAATTTTTTTCTTTCCCTTCTTTGCTTTCCCCTGGAAATACTTATACATATTGAAGGGGCAGTTTAAGGAGAGTAGGGGAATGGGAAAAAAATAAGAATCAAGATATATAGCCGAGGATTTAGCTCAGTGGTTTCGATGCCTGCCTTGCAAGCAGAAGGTCACTAGTTCGATCCTTGGTAACCACATACAACAACGCTGGGCATGAAGACTCACACCCACCAGCAATCAGTACCACACACCACTATGCAGGAAATGGCGGCTCACCCAGCACTCCGTAGGTAGAGGCAAGATTGCTGTGAGTTCAGGGTTTGCCTGGGCTACACAGTGAGCTCTGGGCCGGTCCAAACTACAAAGCAACACCTTGTCTCAAAAGAAAAAAAGAATCAAGATAAATCATGAACAGGTACAAATTCTTAATGAAGAATGTGATCATAATGTATTCCTAAAATGTACCAATAAACTCAAAAAAAAAGAAAATAATAATTTTTGAGCTCAAAAAGTTTTAAAACTGCTACTGAGTGAATATTCAAATAATTGAGGCTCATCTAAGACCACAGCTGTTACTCAATGGGGACTACATAGCTCTGGACATATATAAGCCACTAGTCAATATTCAGGCACAACAAAGTGTGTTCATTAAAGGAAGTGCTTCAATACATTCCCCATTTATGAAATTAAGCTACATAAGTACCATTTCAATCCAGCATTCTCTAAAAACTATTAAAATACAACAGAACTCACCCTAAACCTATTAGATTAAAAAAAAAAATCCTGGCAAAACAAACAGGAAGAGAAAAGAGTCTCAATAACCATTATTGGTTATAATATGGAAAAATAAAAATAAATTTGTATTAAGAACTTTCCAACTCCAGAAAGAAAAGTGAATATTCTTAGAGATATATATTACAGCACAAAATCAGTTCATAATGGCAATTCTAATCTTACCTAAAAGAGAACAGAACATTTTCACTAACAAGATTAATCATTTCCTATGAAAGAACATTTTCTGCCACATTTCTCTTTTCAGAAATTCACTCCTAACTCATCATACAGAAACACATGATTTCTAATGAACTTGTTAATTAAAATTGTTTTATAGGATAAATTATATCTCAAAAAAAAAAAAAGTAACCAAGAAGGAAAGGAGGCCAAAAGGGATAAAGGAGCAGGGGAAGACTGTGGACCTTTCCTAAATTTCTTCAAAAGTATCACTTTATTTCATTCATCTATTTTGAAATGCTGAAGAACTTACAAAATAGAGCTACCAGAAGTATATCTGGCTCCCAAGGGACCACTTTTAGTGATGAAGCAGTACTGTGAAACTGGCATTCCACCAAATGAATACAGCTTCTTCAGAAAATACTACACATTCTCTAGGGACTCAAAATCTACATCTCCAATATTTGTAGTAATTTTTCCAGTTGGCCCTCTAGCAAATTACCAAGAAAAGAAAAACCTCATCCTACACGGCTATCAAATACACAGAACATAGGATCAGGGATTTAGCTCAGTGGTTCCAGAGCCTGCCTTGCAAGCGTTAAGGCCCAGGTTTGATCTCCTCGATAAGCACATACAACAATGCCAGGTGTGGTGGTTCACGCCTGTAATCTCAGCACTCGGAGGAAAAGGCAGAAGAATTGCTGTGAGTTTGAGGCTTATCTGGGCTATGTAGTGAGCTCAGGGCCAGCCTGAACTACAACTCTGACATCGCTTGGTCAAGATTACCATCACTATATTCATTTTCTGTTTTCTTCTATATATTAAAAAACTGACTTTTCCAAATCATATTTAAGATGTAAGTTAGCAAACCTCTAAAGACAATGCTATTTCACTAAAATGAAATCACTTACTAGGACTGCAAGCGTGTAGAACTCAGTTGAAGAGCACCTATTCACCAAGCATGCATAAGGACCTGTTTTTATCTCCATCACTTCAAAAAAAAATAAAAATGACATCCCTCCAAAAACTATACAAGGTCAAAAACTTAAAAGTACTTGCCATCCTAGAACATTAACCCCCAAAAAATTGGGGGTGAGGTGTACCAGAGGCTGAACTCAGGACCTTGCACTTGTGAGACAGGTACCAGGACCACTGAGCTAAATCCCTGCTATCCCAAAATATTAAACAAAATATACTCTGAATTTCAATGAATATGCTTTAAAATGACTATTTTTAAAATAAGGAATCAGGGGCTGAGAATAACTCAGTGGAACACTTGCTTAGCATTCTTGGGACCCCAGGTTCAATGTCTGGCATGAAGGAGGAGGATAAGAAAGAGGAAGGAGAAGAAGTTTAGCAGGAGGTAGAGGAGAAGAAAGCACCAAATTAAATTTGACACATAAAATTCTCACATCATTATCAAGAGAGAAGAATGTAATCATTATCTGATTAGATGCTGGTTAGAATAAAATTAAAAATATGATTCACCTAAAACTTTATTAACACTGCAATTACAATCACACAACTTTCTTCTCAAGTACACACTAAAAGCCTTCCTGATTCTCACTTATAAAAAGAAAAAGCACTCCCTAATACAATATATACTGTTCCAGTTCTTAAATTGCCAGTTCAGTAACAAAGCAATATAAAACATTTTTAAAAATTGGGTATTTTCATTTTAGAAATAATCTTATAGAAGGACTCAATGATAAATGACATTTATCAGAAAAATCTAAGGAAATGAGTTTTTACATTTGATAGGATGCTAGATCAAAACTCAATTAAGTACAAACATTTATAATCAACCCAAATCCCCAAACAAGAAAGTTTATTTAATTATTATAAATCTTACCAAGTTAATCTTATGAAATAGATGTCTGACCTCTGAGGACTACAAGGGCAGAGTTCAATTAGGGCCCACTGCTGGCTATCTATAATCTACTAAATAGCATTCTCAGTCTCTATTATCTTATTGCAGAGTTTCATTTTAGCTTAGCATTATACCATTTGCTATTCTGAACCAAAGTCATACAATTTTAGTATTATATGCTAACTTTTGGAAGGAACAGGAAGAATATATGCCTACCAGTTAGGACAAAGAACAGAATTTAGCTATGGGGGTGTTCACTATTTTCAGGTCATACAGTTTTTCAGACATAAAAATTCTGTGGACTGTTTCTCTTGCACTGAAATGTTAAGCACCTACAACTGCCTTTCCAGAGATTCAAATACTTTTCTTTTAACAGTAGCTTAGTAATTGGAAAAGATACAGCATTGATTCTTTTCCCCATAACTTCTAAAGTATCCACAGAAACAAATGCCATAATTATTTCAAAATCAACAAGAATGCAAATAACTTTTTTTGTCAATGAGAAAGACATTTCCAAGTCACCTGATAATAGAAACATCTTCAATGGGCAGTCAGAAAGCTAAATGATAACTAGCTAATATTTCCAGTATAAATCCACTGAAAATTTTATGTACACAAACACATACACACACATACATACACACACATACACACACAATCTACTCTTGAAATATAGAACTTTTAAAGTGCAATTTTATTCATGTGTACTTTTTCCACAATATTTCTTATACTTATAACAAGAAGTTTAGTCACTTTAGTTAAATGAATAATCACTAAAAATATGAGATTGGATAATATTCAAATATGATGCATTACAATGCTTAACTGCCTAAATACATATCCAGATTACACACTTGGGCACTGATAAACCAAAATTATAAAATCCAAATTTAACAATCTTACAATACTAAGAAATTTAAAAAGCTAATACCCTAGAATTACAAATATAGTTTCAAAGCCCCATGCTATACTAGTATCTCATCATAAGACTAAAGAACACAAACTCACATTTTCCTCTCTTGATATTTTTAATTCAATACTGTCATTAAAATTCAAAATGTACTAGCACTTTATACTGTTTTCATTAGTGTATAATTATGATACCCAACAAATAAATATATTCAAAATACCCAACTGGGTACAAGATAATTTTTTTCAGAAGGCAAAAAGGCACGCAACTCAAGCCTCCAAGTTTAAAACATGTTCTAAAAATCTCTTGAACAAAAAGGATGTTTAAGATTTTAACTGCTACAGGCTAAATATGATTTGCTCACAGCTTTGTAGTCATATGTCACTGTGACATAGCTGTCACCAAACATCAATCATCACCTAGAAGAGTGAAGAAAAGTAATACATGAATGTTTTGCATATCTACCAACATACTGCTTAACTTAAATCACAAAACTCTGTGATTATAACGTCTTATGTTCTCACAGCAATGGTCACAAGATGCCATTCCTCCATCCTAAAGAACTGAAGAACAACACAAAGTACGTAAGCTTCCAGAAGTAAAACTTTGATGAACGTCAACAAAAGTCACAGTTAGCACCTAATTTTTATTAATATGATATTGGCTTTTGTAAAGTAGTATTTGTTCTGAGCAGATAATATAGAGACTTAATTTGTAATAGTTGAAGTTTCTTTGGTAACATTGAGTTTTTGACATTTACTATAATAAATCTTGACATAAAGCTTATACTTAGGGTATACTATCAAAATAATTTTAGAAATGAATGGTAGAATTTTGTGGCAAAAGTATACTCATATAAGAATTTTTTTTTTTTTTAGGTTTTTTTTGAGACAGGGTCTCGCTTTGTGGTTCAGGCTGGCTCTGAGCTCAGCCTCCAACTCACATCACAATCCTCCTGCCTCTGCCTCCCGAGTGCTGGGATTACAGGCGTGAGCCACCACGCCCGGCACTGTGGTATGTGGTACTGGTTGCTGCTGGGTGTGGGTCTCCACACCCAGTATTGTTATGTGGTTACCGGG
>PVIR01040539.1:0-13115 GCA_004026965.1 Petromus typicus | reverse complement strand
TATTGTGGAATAGCTGTTTGTATTATTACAGTCATCAAAACACTTCAGACCAACTGTTCTAATCTAATTTACTTTACTACATAAATAATTATTCTATTCTAATTTTGACATTTATTTTGTTTCAAATTTTTCCATGATAAATAGTTATTAGTGAATATTTCAACAGTTATGATTCTTATTGTGGGCCAGGGATTTAGCTCAGGGGTTCCAGCACCTGTCTTGCAAGCACAAGGGCCCAGGTTCAATGTGTGGTAACCACATACAATACTGGGCGTGGAGACTCACCCCAGCAGCAACCAGTACCACATACCACAGTGCCGGGCGTGGTGGCCACGCCTGTAATCCCAGCACTCGGGAGGCAGAGGCAGGAGGATTGCTGTGATGTGAGTTTGAGGCTGAGCTCAGGGCCAGCCTGAACCACAAAGCGAGACCCTGTCTCAAAAACAAAACAAACAAAACAAAACAAAACACATTCCATTGTGGGGCCAAGGATGTAAGCTCAGTGGTTCTGGCATCTGCAAGCGCAAGGTCCTGAGTACGATGTCCAGTACATCACAATGTTCGATCTCGGGTATATCACAATACTGAATGAGATCCTGCCTCAAAAGAGGAAAAAAAGATTCTTACTGTGTGGTATTTCACAGTCTAGGTTTCCAGAAGCATGCTTAGCGAACATGAACATTTTTAACGTTCTTGACACATTGCCAAAGTGCAGCTGCTTTCCAAAAATCTGCAATAATCTATGCTGTTAGTAGCTGTATACGGTAGATCTTGTTTACCACAGCTTCCTTAACATCAAGAATTAGCACACGTGTATTTTTTCAGAAACCTTATTGTAATATGCAAGTTTTCAAGTATTTGTGGTAAGACAGTTTCCTGTTTTTCATGTTTGTCTTCTAAATTCATTTTCTTTACTACAAACAGACTTTTCAAGACTTTTGTGCACTTCTCCTTTGGGGCATGATCAGTTTTCATATCTATTTGTATATGTTCATTATATAATAACAATATGAACGTCATCATATTTCATTAAATATTTGAGCGTATTGTTTGCATTTTATTCTTATTTTGATATCAACAAGATATTTTCTTTTTCTCTAAGTCTGGAAAGCTCCTCTAGTTTTTCCTGCTTTTATGCTTAGAAATCATTTCTGTCTTCAAATTTATAATAATTTTTCTGTTCTATATTCTTTCATTTTTATATATGCTCACTGACCCATCTGGAAATGATTTTGGTGTGTGGTACGTAAAGTATTTATTAAAAAAATATAGTTTTAATAAAACTAATGGTGGGAGGCAGGACATTCTTTGAAAACAGGAAGCATGTTTTATTTGCTCGGTTTTCCTTGAGTTTTCTAGACAGGAGCGTGAATAAATACACCCTCTTTGGCTACAGCCGCCCAAGCTCCGTTCTGGAGAGGCGTGTCCCCCACTCCTTTCTCTGTGACCCTCGCCAACGGGCCCGAACCACCCTGACACCTTGCTGGTATCGTGACATCTTTTCCTGGTCTTTTTTTTAACCTCATCTGCCTGAAGTCTGCACCCTTAGGAAAGATCCACCTTCTCTGGGGACTCCTCAACCCTTCGGCCAGGAGCGCCCCCTGGTGCCGCTTTTATTTGAATTGTTCATACTCACCCGCCCCACCCGGCCGTTCCTCGTGGAAGGTGCCTCAAGAGAGTTCCCCACTTCGGGCGGGGAGCTAGCTCAGTTGTTCCCGCACCTGCCTTGGAGGCGGAAGGACCTGGGGTCGATTCCCTGTTAACCACATACAGCCAGCAGTCAGTACCACACACCACAGTGCCGGGCGTGATGGCTTCTGCCTGTAATCTCAGCTTTCGCGCTGCAGAGGCGGGAAGCAAGACCCTGTCTCAAAAAACTGAACAGAACAAAACAAAACGGAAAACCCCCTCACATCCTCACATCCTCCCTTCTACCTTGGGAGACTTGGACAGACTTCTGCTTTTGAATAGTTTCTTCTACATTTGAATAGTTCCTTCTCAGTCAAACTTGGAGCTACTGTTTCCTGACTGCCTGTTTATTTTTCTGATATGGTGAGGTGGAGGTATTAGGGAGCGAGACTGTTATTCCAACTTCTGAAGGATCACTTCCGTGAAAATCTTTG
This sequence comes from Petromus typicus, assembly GCA_004026965.1. Lineage (NCBI taxonomy): Eukaryota > Metazoa > Chordata > Mammalia > Rodentia > Petromuridae > Petromus > Petromus typicus. The sequence goes on along the minus strand of PVIR01040539.1, from coordinate 10,992 downwards.
AGGGTTTGTACTAATAAAATCCCGATGAAGTCTTCCTGCTGCCCACTCAAATCTCTAAAGTTGTGAGTTTTATTGCAGGTCAGATTCTGGGACTCTTTTTAAAGTTTTCTTTTTAAGCCCACAAAAACTGTGAAATTGAATTTTTATTGCTCAACGAACAGACTACACAATAGGGAGGATGATGAAAGTTCAAAGGAAAAATAACCAATTTAGAAGCAGTCTTCTTCCCATCCAACTAAAGCTAACGCTGATTGTGGTACTGTTAGAAAATGGAAAAAGAAATTGTGAATGAATCTACATCCTCTTCACTCAGAACCCCCTAGTGAGGTGCTAACAAGTATTAGAATAGCCAAAGTATGGTCAGAAAGAGGGCTAGAAGGTTTAGTCCTGGACAGCCCACTAATTGCATAACGAAGCCTCAGTGTTACATAGACTTCTCCTACTGATGAATTGTTTTAGCTCAAGTTATAATAGCAGGAAACTACAAAATAATTATGAGAAGATACACTCCAGTAGTGCATTCATGATAGTTCTACAGTTTACCATATAGTCCAGCGTGACCCTTCTCATAATGCTCGAATAGAATAAGAGAAAAATGAGTTGTTTTGCTTGAACAGGATTTCATTCCTAGTTAGTTCAGGCTGACCTTGAACCCACAGCCATCTTCCTACCTGAGCCTGGGATGAGAGGGGGCTGGGATTACAGGCCTGTGTCATCACACCTGGTTTGCGTTAGGTTTTCTGACCATTTATTCTTCAGATTGTTTTGTAGTAGAATAAAAATTTCTTAAGACCTTACAAAGTCCTCAATGTGTGACAACTGTCTGGTCAGGTTGACTTGTAAGGTCAAAAATCGAGGACAGGTCTCGACTACAGCAGAAAAAGTAGTAGGCCTAAGTTTCTAATTCTCATTTCCCGTAAACGGCCTCCCATTCAAAAAGAGATAATAACTAACTAAAAATCCTAACATGAGGAAGTTAAAAACCACAGATAATGTAATAAGGTCACCCCACCATAAGGTTAAAGGACAGCTTGCAAGACTAATAAAGTAAAGACACCTCGTCTTAAGTTTTAAACATATCCAATAGATTCAAAAGTTAGCTCTCTAAGCCAATGAAATGAAGACCCCTTGCTTAAGCTAGAAATCGAGTATAAAAGTTGTAAAATTCTGTAGCCCGAGGCCGCCCTTTCCTGCGTGTTAGGACGGTCCCAGCGCGCTGGCCCCAGAATAAACCTCTTGCCGTTGCATCGATATCCTGACTGCGAGTCTCTCTGGGATGCGTCTCCTGGGGAGGCTCTGTTCGAGCCTAACAGACTGTAACGTGTTCTAACACGATCCGCTGTTCCGGAAAGTGGGACAATCCACTTCCAGTTCCTCAGTCAGGGAAATTCTGTAACTCGATTTCCCTGTGAGGGGACAGCTTCTGGCGCTGACTGCCGTGGTTACCTCACATTTTTCCTCCTTTCTCTTTAAATTCTTCCGGCTGTGCTCTCATTCCACAGACCTCTCGGTTTCACCCTTTGACCCCAGTGCCCTGTGCAGCAGTCTGGCTCCCGTCATCTCTGCTCTGCTGCTCTGCTTTCTTCAGCCGAGTGTGTGGCATCATTTATGTTTTCCTCTTTTGAGGGAGTGTGTATTACAATCATGTGCTTCAACAGAGAAAGTGTGGATTTCACGTAATGAATATTAAGTTTATTTGTTTGGTATTATTTCTTAAAACTTACTTTTCATAGAGAAAGCACATTGAAATGTGTCCCTATTACCTATGTCGTCAGACATACTCACTTTTAAAATTTTTTAAATTTAGGTTTAATTTTCTTCAGTGATACATGCTTATTAAAAAATCAAAAATTTAAATCTAAAATTTTTGCACATAAAGCAGGCCTTGAGCCAGGTGTAGTGACTCACGCCTATAAAACAAGTACTCGGAAGGCAGAGGCAGGAGGATTGAGTTGGAGGCTAGCTTTGTCTGCAGAGTGAGTTCAGGACTGGGGATCTAGCTCAGGGGTGCTACTGCCTGCCTTGCAAATGCAAGGTCATGAGTTCAGTCCCCAGTACTGTAAACAAAACAAAAATATAGTGAGTTCAGGGCCAGCCTGAACTACAAAGGGAGACCTTGTCTCACACACACACACACACACACACACACACACACATACAAGCAGTCCCGGAACACTTTCAACTCCTTTTTGCTGCTGGTTTTGGTATCTAACCCTACCTCAAAACAGTGTACTTTTCTGGATGCTTCTTGATTTTTTAATGCATAATCTATTGGCTTCCCTCTTTGGTAAATGAAGATTTAATTTTTTCCTTACTCTTATCCCCAGTACATCTAGTAAGAATTCTTCTCTACTCAGCCTCTCATCATAGCTATGTCAGAACTTTAACTCAACAAATGTTGCATTATTATATCAATATGTCTATTTTGAATTGTATCTTTTTTTTTTTTTTTTGAGACAGGGTCTCGCTTTGTGGTTCAGGCTGGCCCTGAGCTCAGCCTCAAACTCACATCACAATCCTCCTGCCTCTGCCTCCCGAGTGCTGGGATTACAGGCGTATGTGGTACTGGTTGCTGCTGGGTGTGGATCTCCACACCCAGTATTGTTATGTGATTACCGGGGAATCGAACCCGGGCCCTTGCGCTTGCAAGACAGGTGCCGGAACCACTGAGCTAACTCCCTGGCCTTGAATTGTATCTTTTGAGAAGACATTTCATTTGTTTTCCAAGCTGCTTATTTTTTCCCAATAATAAATGGTTTGTTTTATTCCTTTTGTTTTCTCTGTGTTCATTAAGTTAATCTCAAAGCATCTTTAAATTGTAGAAATGTTCTTTCAAACCCCTGGAACACAGAGATTTATCCCTTCTAGTCCTACTACCTGCTTGAGTCTGTGCTAGTCCATAATTAACAACTCCTGGTCTTCATTCACTGGGATCTTTGGGAGTTCCCTCATCTCCCTGTTGAGTTGTATCTGTTTCTTGGACCCTGTGTCTTCTTTCTTGGTTAAAGCTTCTGGTATAGATAAATATACCTTCAAGTAATTTCCTGAGAAAAGGTGCTTAGTAAATTTTTGAGGTCATGCTTGCCTGAAAAATTCTTTAGTCAACCTATACATACAATCAGTAGTTTGGGTGGGGATAGAATTCTAAGTTGGAAATGATTTTCCCTCGGAATTCTGGAGGTGGTAACCTCCAGTGTCTCTGAACATCTTTATCTTGTACATGTAATGTATTCTTTTAATTTCTAGAAGCATTTAGAACTTTGCCATTATTTACAGATTTTAAAGTGTCATGGTGATTTGCTGCTATGGTTTAGGTTTGATTTAATTATATCCTCAAAAGCTTATTGTGATTGAAGGCTTGACCCACAATGTCACATGTTGGGACATGGTAGAACCTTTGGGTGGTAGACACTGGTAGAAGACCCCTAGATTATTTGAGAGTGTGCCTTTGGAAAGGACGTGGGCCACAGCTTCTCTGACTATGTGATGATATAAGGTTTTCTGCACACGTGTGCCTCTGTCCTGATATGATACAGATGATAAATAAGTTGATGCCAGTGCCATGTTCCTAAACCTTAAAAAATATGAGCTAAGGAAACCTTTCTATGTTGTAAGTAGCCCATCTTAGGTAATTTTTTTTTGTAACACAATATTGACTAATACATACACCTAGGTGTTTGTTTTAATTTACTGTCTCATCAATCAATACATTCCTTAGAGACTGAAAACTTTTGGGCCAGCTATTTAGCTCAGTGGTTTCACCATCTGCCTGGCAAGTGCAAGGTCCCAAGTTCTATCCTTAATAACCACACACAACAATTCGTGACATGGGGGCTCACGCCTGTAATCCCAGCACTCTGGAGGCAGAGGCAGGGGGCTAGCCTGGGCTACATAGTGAGTTTGGGGCCAGCCTACTACAAGGTAAGGGCCATAGTGAGTTTGGGGTCAACTACAAGGTAAGACTCTGTCTCAAAAAAAAAACAAAAACAACTTTTGTTTTTGAAGTGATTCTTTGTATTGTGTTTTTCATTTTTTTCCCTGAAATTTTTTTTGTTTAGATTTTAGACTTAGGTCAATCTTTCAAATATTTTCTCTTTGCTATTTCCAACCACTTTAACTTTTCCTCTGCCTTCTGAAAAATTTCCTTATCTTTACATAATCATTTTCTGTAATGAATTTTTAAATTTATGTAACTATTAACTGCTGAGATGTGGGGGGTTTTGTTCTTAATATTATTGTTTTAAGTAAAATAGAACCTTGCTTTTGTTTTATGGTTTTATCTGGTTATATTTCTCACACATCTTTTCTGTCTCAGATACATTATTGTAATAAGTAAAACATTCAATAATAATTTTCTTAGTTTTTATGGATTAGACAAAATAGTTTAAGTATTTGAAATAACAAAACTAAGAGTAGTGTATTTACTGCCACCCCCAGTATCCCAGCCGTTGGAATATATGTAAAGTGTTGTGGAACTAGAGAGGTCTGACCCTATTGCTTGGCTGTGTGACCCTGAGCAAGTTACTCACCCTTCCTTGCCCTCAGCACCCTGATATTTTAAAATGAAATAATAAGAATGTTAAGTATGTTAGGTTAGCTGTGAATATTTCATTTGATTCTTCAGGCAAAATGCCTTCTTGGCACAGAATATTCTCAGTAAATTTCAGCTGTGATGATGATGATGAAAAAAAAATTTTATTCCTGAGCAGTGAGGAAAGTAATTAAAAGAGTGATGAATACTGTGAAAAAGTACAGTGCAAGAAGGAAGTTTACCAGAGGGATGTAACTGAAGCTGAATGTGTTTTAGTCTTTTTTCCTTCAAAGACCATGACCTTGCCAGCTGCTTTGTGCTTTGAACTTGAGAAACTAATCAGAGAGAGAGATGAGTTTCCCGGCACAGTTCAGAGCACGTTCACCATGATTCAGTTGGTCTGAAAGAGCTGGGCGGAGGGAACGGCACGTAGTGTGAGGTGCAGGCTGGAGGAGCTGGGCAAAGCGGGCTCTGAGTGCGAAGTCACACCTGCGGACTGAGACTCCGCTTTATGCTTAATGTTTGTACTGTTAATTTTCTAGATTCACATGGTTCAAAAGTCCAGTGAGTTGCGGGTATATAGTGAAAATTTTCATTTCTCACCTGGCCTCTGTGTACCTTTTCCTTTCTAGGGATAATAACTTTTATTTTTGTTTTTTCTTCTGGAGTTCTTAGGCACATACAAACAAATGCAAACATGTATTATTTCCCTTCTTTCACACACACAAAAAGTAATGTGGCATAATTACATTCATTAGTCTTATACCTTAATTTTAATTAAATTAAATTATGAAGATTTTTTTCAGTAACAGTGAAAAGCTTTCTTTTTGTTCATCTGTGTAGTGTCTTTTTATATGGATATATCATAATCTATTCTTTTCTTGTAAATGGGTACTTCTTTGCTTTTTACCTTTTGCTCTTAGAAAAATATTGCAATGCACACACTTGTTCATTTTCCCGAGTAAACAGGATAAAAGGCAGTTATTTTGTAATTTTAATAGATGTTGCCAAATTATTTTTCCTAAAGTTTATACCAAAAAAAAATGACATTACAAACAAATTAAAACTCACCAACAAAGAAAATCTCATATCCTAATGGCTCCACTGCTGAATTGTATAAGAAATTTAGAGAAGATCTACTGTAAAGTCTCCTCAAACTCTTTTATTTCTTGAGACAGGGTCTCACTTTGTAGTTCAGGCTGGCCCTGAGCTCACTATGTAGCCCAAGTAAGCCTGGAACTCACAGCAATCTTTCTGCCTCTGCCTTCTGAGTGCTGGGGTTACAGGCGTGAGTCGTCACACCTGGCACTGTGATATGTGGCACTGATTGCTGATGGGTGTGAGTTACCAGTCTAGCATTGTGGTGTGTGGTTACTCGGGATTGAACTAGGGACTTTGCACTTGCAAGGCAAGCTCTGGAACCACTGAGTTAAATCCCCAGCCCTCTTCAAACTCTTTCATGAAATAAAAGCAATACTCCCAAAATCATTTCTGGAAGCAAGTACTACCCTGATACCAAAACCAGAGAAGGTCCCAACTACACTAAGTGTTCAAGTTTACTTCTATAGTTAGGCCAAGTTTTCTTCTAAAATATAGCAAGTTACTCTGTTTTAATTATCATTCTGTTTATTTCTAATTTATGAATATATAAATTTCTGTAAGTTCCTAGTTTTTTTGTTGATATTTAGTAAACTATTTCATTTATTCATTCACTAACATGAATGTTCTATTTTGTGTGTGTGTGTGTATTTCTGGAGACTGAACCCCAGAGTGTTCTACCACTAAGCCACATTCCTAGCCCTGTTTATTTTTTGTGAGGGTGCCCAGGCTAGCTAGATTTTGTCAAGCTCCTGCCTCAGCCTCCCAGACAGCTCGGATTGTGGGTATTTGGCGCCATGTCTAGTTTATGCTGCTACTTTTAACTCATGGTGTCTACTTTAATTTCTGTTTAATTTCCTGTAGCTTATTTTTTATTTTTTCTCTGTTTCAATAAATATGCTTTCATTTTCTTCTTTTTAAATAAATTCGTGTTGCTACCATTTGAGACTAAGATTTTTCATCTTTTATATATGTCCCCTTGGTAATAAATTATTCATTAACACTATTAGTAATCATGAAACTAATAGTTTTTATTATTAAGAATTCTTAGTTTTGGGCCGGGGAGTTAGCTCAGTGGTTCCGGCGCCTGTCTTGCAAGCGCAAGGGCCCCCGGGTTCGATTCCCCGGTAACCACATAACAATACTGGGTGTGGAGACCCACACCCAGCAGCAACCAGTACCACATACCACAGTGCGGGCGTGGTGGCTCATGCCTGTAATCCCAGCACTCGGGAGGCAGAGGCAGGAGGATTGTGACATGAGTTTGAGGCTGAGCTCAGGGCCAGCCTGAACCACAAAGTGAGACCCTGTCTCAAAAAACCTAAAAAAAAGAATTCTTACAGTTTTGATTAGTATTTTCTTTTCCAAATAAATGGGCTTTTTCTTTTCTAATTTTGTTTAAATTTCAAGGGTTTTTTTTTAGGTTTGGAATATTTGTTTTATTTTTGTATGGTATACCTGTATATAATTCTTTTAATCCTAGACAATATCTGTTTGCTACTTCTCTGAGCACTCACAGCTTGTCTCTATTCGCCTCTCCCCTCCCTCCTCCTCTCTACCTTAAGTCAATAGTATTATTTTTCCCAATTCTATCTCTGTACTATTAAATATGCCTTTTTCTCTGATTTGATTTGTCAGTCTTGAGTAATGCCCTTTGACTCTTGGCTCCGATTGAGGGAGCAGTCCACGCAATTACCTTCCATCAGGGTGGTCTTTCTCCAATTCAAAGCCTTCCTTCATCTGCTCATTCCCTTCAAATATGGCATTTTTGTGGGTTTCTGCTTACAGCCACAACTTCTCCCCAAAAGCAAACTGAGCTGAGGAGGCTTCTAAGCCTCTCTTGTATTCCCGATCCTCCCCCAGCGTGACCCTCTCACGTTTCAGAGCTGAATTTTACTGCTATTCGGCTGGACCCTCTGTAACATCTTCTCTTCCTTCTTTCTCTACCCATTTTGGGAAGCTCAGCTCTGTATAATCTTAGCCTGGTTCTCAGGAGTTTTTATTTCTTCAGGGTGTCTGTTTCTGTGGGCCTCTTTGAGTCCTGTCAGTGATGGGCACCTGCTGCCTCCTCATAGCTTCCTCTAGTGTACCCTACTCTCTCCTATGGGCCTGGGACAGTCTGCGGGCATCACTGCATATAATCTAGAGTATACTTTCTTGCCAGGCTTTTTGTTTTTTAATTTTTCTTATTTTTTTGAGACAGGGTCTCACTTTGCAGTTCAGGCTGGCCCTGAGCTCACTATGTGGCCCAGGTGAGCCTGGAACTCATAGCAATCCTCCTGCCTCTGCCTCCCCAGTGCTGGGATTACAGGCGTGAGCCACCATGCCAGGCACTGTAGTGTGTGGTACTGATTGCTGGTGGGTGTGAGTCACCACACCCGGCATTATTGTATGTGGTAACTGGGGATTGAACTCTGGCCCTTGTGCTTGCCAGGCAGGTGTCCGAACCACTGAGCTAGATCCCTGGCCCAAAGTTGCTATGTTTTATTCTGCCTAATTTATCACTTAGTGTAGTTTTCAGGAGAAGGGAGTATATTTGAACTTGAGCTATAACTATTCTGGATTCTAGTTCTGGATTTTTATGCCTTTAAAAGGACATCTTTACAGCTAGGAATAGTCACTCATTCCTGTAATCCCAGCACTTGGGAGGCAGAGGCAAGAGGATTGCCATGAGTTCGAGGCTAGCTTGGGCTACATAGTGAGTTCGAAGCTAGCCTGAACTACAAAGCGAGACTCTGTCATAAAAACTAAAATAAATAAATAAATGATGTGTTTATGCAGCTCAGTGATATAGGCTACCAATGAAGTATTCAGCATAATTTGAATATCATTTTTATACAGTGCAACCAAATTGACCAATTACATACTTAAAAATCTATTTTATTTGCTTAAAACTTACCAGCATTATGTGGGATGACATGTCTCTAACGGTGTAATAAAAGCAGGAATTATAGATGCTTTTCAACACGTAATAAACTTAGATCTGATAAGCCCAGCATAAATCAGAAATATGTGAAAATGCACTGAATACACCCAACCTACTGACACATACTCGGAACACTTAGATCAACCTGTACTTGAACAAACTCATTTAACCCAACACAACCCTATTTTCTAATAATGTTGACTATTTCATAATTTGTTGAATACATTTAGCTGTGGTTCCGTGTCTGCATGGGACCCTTGGTAGATACTGAAATCTGTATCTAAGGATGTCTAAGGATGTTTTACAAAATGGCAGAACAGGGCTGGAGATTTAGCGTGGTGGTTCTGGCACTTGCCTGGCAAGTGTAAGGTCCCCAGTTCAATCTCATAACCACATACAACAATGCTAGGCATGGTGACCCATGTCCACCAGCAATCAGTACCACATACCACAGTGCCAGGCATGGTGGCTTACCCTGTAATCTCAGCACTTGAGAGGCAGAGGCAGGAAGATTGCTGTGAGTTTGAAGCCACCCTGAGCTACAAAGTGAGACCCTGTCTCAAAAAAAGGCAGATTATATACATATTTTATCCATACATCTTATGTACCTTAAATTACCTGTAGATTATTTATATATAATACCAAATGCAAAGTAAATGCTGAGTAAATATCCATTATACTGCACCTTGTAGGGAACAATGGCCAGAACAAAACTCTGTGCAAATTTAGTACTGATGGGATTTTTTTTCCTGAATAAACTTTTTTGATCATGATCAATTGAATGCTCAGCTATGGAACCCCCAGATGTAGAACACTGACAGCAGCAGTATCCAGAAAACACTGGCCACACAGCACACAGCAGTGTGTTGGTTGTCTCCCTCATGATCTGAGTGCTGCCTGGGGGGTTGTGCTCACTGCCACTGCCTGCCATGGAGAGGAAAACAGACTTGGTATCCCTAGCCAGGGAAAAGGTCCAAATTCAAAATTCAAGGTGTGGTTTCTGCTGAATACCTATTGCTTTTACACCATCACAAAGTAAACAGTTGTAAAACAAATTATCATAATTCAGAGACAGTATTTATTGGTCTACGGATGGTTTGTTTCTCAAATGGCCTGGCCAGAGCTGGCAGTGCTGTCAGTATGAGATGGCCCTGGAGAGGTCCTCCCAGCTTCCCGTAGAAACAATTCTAAGCCACCTTTCATTCTGCATGCCCCAATCCTCAACCACTCTTGCTAGAAAAAACAGCGGTCCCTCACTGTGAGTTCCCTCAGCCTCACTTCCCTGCCGTGAATGTACCTATCACAGCTGTTGTGTCACCCCTCCGGTTCCCATCCTGGGAAGACATTTCTTTCACAGTTTTTCCTTGACCACTACCTTTTGCCTCTTCCCCTTTAGATATTGACAGTCATCTTTGTCTTCTCTACATTTCTACATGAATAAGCTTCTCTTCTTCATCCTAAAACGAACACCCAGACACATCTCTGTGCTCTTGCCTCCTTTTATGAATTCCACCCCCCCTCATCTTCTTCCAGTCATCACATGCAGCCTCCTCAGGATGTGTCAATGTGAGTCTTCCTGAGTGTTGTACTGGCCTTGCCTAGCCTCCCACGATGCGCTGACATCATTGTCCCTAAAGGACAATTAAAGTCATCCCAAGAATAAGAGCCATCTCTCTAAGTCCTATGCACAGCACCCATTTTTCTTGATATCTAGGAGCAATAATCTGTTTCTACCTATGCTGTTCTTTGTCAATGTAAGTTTCACTCTTCTCCACTGTTACAATTCTTTCCTCATATCACATCACCTTTATTTTGTTATCTACTTATAAGTTCAAATAACAGGTACAAGAGACCCAATTTAGAAGTATTTTATCAGTTGATGGCTCTTGCCTGTAATCCCTGTACTCTGGAAGGGTAAGGCAGGAGCATTACAAATTTCAGGCCAGCCTGAACAATTTCACAACGAAGTGAAGGGCTGGGGACTTAGCTCGAGTGGTACCAAGCCTACCTTGGAAGCAGAAGGGTGCTTCGATCCTCGTCCTCACTACCACAAAAAAATAGACAAACAAAAACAACTAAGTGAGATTCTGTGTCCAAACAAAAATAAATAATAGATGAACAAATAAATGAATAAGTATAAAGGGGTGGTGACATAGTTCAGTGAGAAGGCCCTGGGTTTCATCTCTAGTACTGTGAAAAACAAAACACGAAACAAAGTAATCCCACAACACTTTAGAAAGATTTTCTATTCATGACAATACACACATTTAAAACATTATAAACTCTATGGTGGCTCACACCTGTAATCCTAACACTTGGGAGGCAGAGGCAGGAGGATTGAGTTTGAGGATACCCTGAGCTACATAATGAATTCAGGGTCAGCCTGAAGTACAAAGTGAGACCCTGTCTCAAAAAGCCAAAAAAAAAAAAAAAAAAA
>PVIR01040538.1:0-13280 GCA_004026965.1 Petromus typicus | reverse complement strand
GTGCAACCAAATCAGCACAAGGGTTGGAGCTTACTGGCCTCTAGGCACAGGCCGGAAGAGCACCCACGGACTGAGTTTAGCAGCAGGTGGCTCAGGAAACAGCGAATGTGCCACTGAATCTGCCTCACTGAATCTGCACCAGGGTTGGAGCTTACTGGACTCCAGGCCCACTCCAGAAGAGTGCCCAGGGACTGAGGTTCGCAGCGGTAGCTCGGGAAATGGCGACTGTGCCACCGAATCTGTGACTGGGTAGGAGCTTACTGGCCTCCAGGCCCACGCCAGAAGAGCACCCAGGAACTGAGTTTAGCACTGGGCGGCTCAGGAAATGGTGACTGCGCCACCGAATCTGTGTCACTGAATCTGTGCCAGGGTTGGAGCTTACTGGATTCCAGGACAACACTCTGGAAGATCACGCAGGGACAGAGGTTAGCAGGTCAGAGTCTGACTTTCTCCACGGCAACTGCAGAAGCACATCCAGTCACCTTGTATTGGTGAGTAGTAGAGCCTGTTGGAACATCAGCACCTACCATTGCAGCTTCACAGGACTTACAGCCTACTGGCCTCCAGGCTGACTGCACAAGTGAGTCCAAAGACTGTATTGGTGAGCAGGTTGGCCCATTGGAACCTCAGACAGCGCCATTGTAGCAGTTGAGGAGCCAGAGCCTTTCTGCCTCTAAAGCAGAAAGGAGAAGGTGTTCTGACTGTATTGATTGAGTGCTTCATGTGGTGTGCCAGATTATGGGTTTTTCTTTAGGTCCCAATACAGTCTGCAAAGAACAACCCAGGAAACACTGCTATTTTAAGGTTCCTAACTATTAGGAGGAAAGTGACTTACAACAAACAGCACCAGAAAACAGGGAAGGTCAGAGATGAGGAAACACTGAAAGTCTCAGATACAAAGATCCTCACCTCAAGGTAACACAGAGGGATGGGAAAGAGAGAAGTAGGAAGCCCAGTTTCCAGGGTCCTTGGAAATGGTCACCAAAGCAGATCTAGTAAAATGGAAATCAGAATTGATCTCTGAGATGAAAGCAGAGAAACTGGACACTGCCACCATGATGATTAATAGAGCTAAAGAGGAAATATGGAGTTGATAGAATCCAAGATAGCAAAAGCAATGGAATCTTTTAAACACCTACAAGAAGAAGTCCAGAAAATTAGTAAAGAAAATAAAAGTTTGCAGAATAGAATGAATTTGGCAGAAGACTGAAATTCAGACCTAGATCGTGAGACTGGATCTCAACCAATGAACTGGAAAGGCATAATCTATGGGAAAAAACAAGCGATAATTAAAAGTCAATACAACAGCTCCTAGATGATTCAAAGAAGAATAACATAAGATTGATTGGAGTCACTGAGGAAGCAGGAGACAATGCTAAAGACATCAAAAAGCTATTCACAGAGATAATGGCAGAAAACTTCACAGAAAAAGGTAAAGAATTGGACATACAAATATATGAAGGATACAGAATGCCACATACCTGTGACATGAAAAAATCTACACCTAAGCATATGATCTTAAAGGTCCGGTTATCCCAAAAAAAGGATGAAATACTGAAAGCATCCAGAGAAAAGAAAACAGCTATATTCCAAGGGAAGCCCGTCAGGATCACAGCGGACTTATCAACTCAAACACTCAATGCAAGAAGAGCCTGGAGTGAAGTCTTACAAGCCCTAAAGGAAAACAACTTCCAACCCAGACTCATGTATCCTGCAAAACTATCCTTCAAAACTGATGGGGAAATAAGATACTTTCATGACAAAGAACACCTGAAAAACTTCACAAATACGAAACCTGTGCTCCAAAACATTTTAAAGAATATCTTGGAGAAAAACTAGGAAAGTTACAAATCTATGAGACCTAACTGAGTCAACCCATAGGACCAAACAAGGAACTGATGGGGAAAGGGCAGAAGTAGAATAACACAGCCAAGAACAGGAAAACATGGCAGCACTAAATTTACCTATATCAGTCGTAACGATTACTGTCAATGGACTCAACGCGCCAATTAAGAGATGCAGACTGGCAGAGTGGATCAAAAAGCAAGATCCTACAATCTGCTGCATACAAGAAACACACCTAATTCAGAAAGAAACCCATGGACTAAAAGTAAAGGGATGGAAAACAATACTCCATGTGACTGGAAACAGCAAGAAAGCAGGAGTGGCAATTTTATTTGCAGACAAAATAAACTTCAAGCCAAAGCTAATGAAGAGAGATAAAGATGGACACTATCTTTTAGTCCAGGGAAAAATCCAAGAGACAGAAATCACAATCTTAAATATCTATGCTCCAAATTCTAATGCACCCAACTATATAAGACAAACATTAAGGGACTTGAAAAACCAGATAAACTTCAATACAATCATAGTAGGGGACCTCAATACCCCACTGTCACAAAGAGACAGATTGACTGGACAAAATGTCACTAAGGAAATCCTTGAGCTCAACCAGACTCTTCATTAAATGGACTTAATAGATGCCTATAGAGTATTTCACCCCACAAAGTAAGAATATACATTCTTCTCAGCTGCTCATGGATCATTCTCCATCATACACCATGTGCTTGTTCATAGAACAGGTTTAAGCAAATATAAAGGGAATGAAATTATCCCTTGTATACTGTTGGACCATAGTGCCCTGAAATTGGAGCTGAATAGCAAAGGAAAGCCCAGGATCTTCACAAACACATGGAAACTGAACAACACTCTGCTCATCAACCAATGGGTCACAGAAAAAATTAGAGAAGAAATTGAGCAGTTCTTGCAACTAAACGATAACCGCAGTACAACACATAGAAATCTATGGGACACAATGAAAGCAGTTCTATGAGGAAATTTATAGCAGTGAAAGCCTACATCCAGAAAATGGAGCAAGCTCAAATAAACAATTTAATGCTGAACCTCAAGTGACTAGAAAGAAAGGAGCAAAACAAACCCAAAGCTCGCACTAGGCAAGAAATTATAAGGATCCAGGCAGAAATTAATGCAGTAGAAACCAAGAGAACGGTTCAAAAAATCAATGAATCCAAAAGTTGGTTCTTTGAGAAGATAAACAAAATTGATAGACCCTTAGCCAACCTCATTAAACAAAGGAAGGAAAAGGCACATATCTATGCTATTAGGAACGAGAACGGAGAAATTACTACTGACCCAGAGGAAGTCCAGAGGATAATAAACACCTACTTTGAAAATTTATACTTCAATAAAATGGGAAATGTAGAAGAAACAGATAGATTTCTAGACACATATGAACTCCCAAAGCTGAATAAAGAGGATATGGAGATGATAAATACCTCAATCACAATCTGTGAAATTGAAAATGTAATTAAAAACTTGCCAACAAAAAAAGCCCTGGACCTGACGGTTTTACTGCTTAATTGTATAAAACTTTTAAAGAAGAGTTAGTGCCTCTACTTCTGAAACTCTTCAATGAAATTTAAAGGGAAGCAGTACTCCAAAACACATTCCTGAAAGCAACCATTACCCTGATTCCAAAAGCAGAGAAAGACCCAACCAAAAAAAAGAACTACAGGCCAATATCTCTAATGAATATCGATGCCAAAATCCTCAATAAGATCCTGGCAAACAGAATACAGAGAATTATCAAAAGATTATACACCCTGACAAAGTTGGATTCATCCCAGGGATGCAATGATGGTTCAACATACGTAAATCAATCAATGTTATACACTATATTAACAGGCTTAAGGACAAAAATGATATGGTCATCTCAATTGATGCAGAAAAAGCGTTTGACAAAATACAACACCCATTTATGTTCTAAACTCTAAAGAAGATTGGAATAGATGGTCTGTATCTCAAACTAATAAAAGCTATCTACGAGAAACCTTCAGCCAGTCACACTAAATGGTCAAAAATTGAAACCTTTCACACTAAGATCAGGAACAAGACAAGGGTGTCCTCTCTCACAACTTCTGTTCAATATAGTTCTGGAAATATTAGCCATAGCAATTAGGCAAGAGAAAGAAACAAAAGGAATAAAGATTGGAAAAGAAGAAGTTAAATTGTCATTATTTGCTGACGACATGATACTCTATCTAGAAGATCCTAAAAACTCAATTAAAAAACTGCTGGACCTAATTTCCAATTTTAGGTGAACGTTCAAAAATCAATAGCCTTCATATACACACAAACCGTAGACCCACTTATAGAGAAATTGAGGAGTCAGTACCTTTCACAATAGCATCCAAAAAAATAAAATAACTAGGAATCAATCTAACAAAGGAGGTGAAAGACCTGTACTCTGAAAACTATAGCACTCTTAAAAAGGAGATAGAAGATGATATCAAAAAATGGAAAGTCACACCTTGCTGCTGGGTAGGAAGAACCAATATTGTCAAAATGGCTATACTCCCAAAACTACTCTACACATTCAACGCATTCCCGACTGATATCGCAACGGCATATTTCACAGATCTAGAGAAAAAAATTCAAACTTTCATCTGTAACCACAAAAGACCTAGACTAGCCAAAGCAATTCTAAGCAACAGGGACATGGTGGGGGGTGTTACCATTCTGAATCTGAAATTATACTATAAAGCCACCGTGATAAAAGCTGCATGGTACTGGAAAAGTAACAGACCTGAGGATCAATGGAGTAGACTAGAAGATCCAGATACACTGAGCCACCTCATCTTTGACAAAGGAGCCAAAAATCCTCAATGGAGGAAAGATAGCCTCTTTAACAAATGGTGCTGGAAAAACTGGGCTTTAACTTGCCAAAGACTAAAACCAGATCTAACCTTTTCACCGTGTACCAAGATAAAATCAAAGTGGATAAGAGACCTAAACATTGACACAGACACTCTAAACCTTCTGCAAAACAGGTCAGGTAAATCTCTCTAAGACACTGGCTTAGGGAAAGACTTAATGAACAAAACTGCTATAGCACAGGAATTGGCTCAACAAATGGGACCTCATTCTTTTAAAAAGCTTCTGCACAGCAAAGGAAACCACCAACAGTGCAAAAAGCCAACCAACAATGTGGGAAAAAATCTTTACCACTTCTTCCTCAGACAAAGGGCTACTATCTAGAATGTATAAAGAGGTAAAAAAACATTAGCCCACCCAATTTAAAGACCCAGTTCAAAAATGGGCATCTGAAATGAACAGATATTTTTCAGAGGAAGAAGTAAGAGCAGCTAAGAAGCATATGAAGAAATGCTCAACATCATTAGTCATTCGAGAGATGCAGATGAAAACAATATTGAGATTTCATCTCATTCCACATAGAATGGCTGTCATTTCAGATTCAGCCAATGGCAAATGTTTGTGAGGCTGCGGAAAAGAAGGAACCCTTTTCCACTGTTGGTGGGACTGTAGACTCGTCTAACTCCTGTGGAGATCAGTTTGGAGATTCCTCAAAAAGCTAGGGTTGGAGTTCCCATTTGACCTGGCCATTCCCCTGATAGGTATATACACACAAGAATTAAAAGACTCATATCACAGTGACATATGTGCACCCATGTTTATAGCAGCCCAATTTGTGATGGCTACATTTTGGAAACAACCCAAGTGTCCATCAACTGGAGACTGGATAAAAAAGCTGTGGTTCTTCTACAGAATGGAGTATTACTCTGCCATCAAAAGTGATAAGTTTGAATCATTTCTACTTAAATGGACATACCTTGAGGATATCCTCATAAGTGAAATAAATAGGGCACGGATAGGTACATATCACATCTTTTCTCTGGTATGTGAAAATAAAGATGCAAATGAGTCCTAGAATTGTATGTTATATTTTGTGAAACAGAAAATACTCAATGTAAAATAGGGTTAAGGGTGGAAAAGTGATGAGTTTGTAACAAAAAAGTAAGAAAAAAATTTTATGTATATGGGTGGATGGTAGGGTGGGTAGGGTTATGGGAAAAAATGAGAATTAAGTTGTGTCTTATATTGGTACAAATCCCCATTATGGAGTGCAATCATGATGCGTTTATGTAATGTACCAATAAAGATTAAAAAATTAAAAAAATAAAAAGACATACATGCATCCTATTTTTATAGGTGATAAGTACAATATTAGGTACTAAATAGCATATAGATGGCCAAATACAATTATATTTTTATTGTGAATCTCAAGGTATACTTGTTAGGTTGGTGAGTTTTTGTTTTATGGCTATAAGAAAAAATTTTCCCATTTAAGTAATGCAAAGAATGAAATAATTCAGATATAGTGATGATTCATTGTTGAGTTTTAGGGCTAAAAATGACCACTAAAATTTGAAATTCAAAACTGAAAATAGTTCATTTTACTTCATTATTGTTGTAACTTTTAAAGTAATAACACATTACTTCACCTTATATCAAGGGTGAAATTTTAATTTTCATTTTAGTTTTATCATCACCATATCTAATTCAAGGCATTCTCTTCACAGTGGTTAATGTCAGATTTACCCAGAATGCAATTATCTATATGTTTAAAGTTCACTTCCATAACTGCTACAGCTAATAAATTTAATCAATAATTTTAATTTAAATAAACCTGTCCCGACCAAGATTTGGCATTAGCTATTTCACAAACATTTAACCAATTATTAAACAAATTTACAAAGAAATAGATGTTGACATATAGCTCATTCTTGTTCCATTTAGTCATTTTACTTTAATTGGCTTCCATTTCTTAATCAGTGAGTACAAATCAGTTTTACCCAACATTCTACACTGATTTTGTCTGCTGTACTTTGTGACACACATTTTAAATATATTCACAATATGTGGCTATCATCCTCAGATAAAGAAATTTTAAATTAATAAAGAATTCTAAATTTGTTACATTGTACAAAAGTCAGGATTCAATATCTATGAGAAACTGGAAATTCTTAAAAAATGCAAAAATGGAGTTGCCATCCAATTCACCAGTGTTACTTCTGAGTGTACACACTAATAATTAAAATCAGAATTTCAAGATGAGTCTGCAGTCCCGTACATATTGCTGTCTGAGACATAATAACCAAGAGAAGGAAACAACTCAAGGGTCTGTCAATAAATAATGGGGTAAACAAAAGTTGTACATACACAAAATAGAAATAGTTTGCCTTTGAAAATAAAAACCTACCATTTTCAACAACAATGAGCAAAGTGAAAGGCTATACAGGAAGTGAAATAAGTCACTGTCAGACAGGAACTAGATGACTTCGCTTACATGAGATAATTAATCTAATCGAGTTCATAGTGGCAGGTAGTAGAATAGTGATTATCAAAGAAGAGAGAATGTGAAGAGTTGTTGAATAGATATAAAGTTCCAATTATACAAGATAAGTAAGTATATACAGTATTTTGCTTTGAAAAATTTATTAAGATACATCTCATATTAAGAATTCACATCAGAAAAAGAGGGGTGAAGTTTACAAATAATTTTGGGTAATGGATGATTTTATCACATGGATTGTGTTGCCAATATCACACTCAAATTTCTTTATCCTCTCAGTCATGTTTCTTGGTATCCTTGTACAAAGGCATTGGTTTATTTTTAATGACATTAATCTTCCACAACTACAATTTATTTTAGCCTCAAATCAACATAGAGTTCTTTCTGTACAAAAATTTAAGTGATCTACATTTTTCTCCTCTGCTTATCACTCCAATACTCATGGTACCCTGGCTAAAAGTGTTTGGAGGCACTTATACCACAACTTAAAATTTAGGCTGCTTTGAAATTTTATCAGTTATCCCACTGCTATTTTTAATAATTGATTTTATTGGTACATTTTATATACAGTTGTGATCACAATCAACACTGAAAATTTGTACCAGTATATGACACAACTTAATTCTCATTTTTCCCATTTCTCTGCCAATACCCTGCCCTCTATATACATAAACTTCATTTATTTTGTATATACCTCTACCCTCCTTTACCATTTGAATTTTTTCTATTTCATAATATCTATCATACACTATAGAACTCATTTATATTTTGTTTCTCATACTGAAGAAAAGATATGGTATTTACACATCTGTGACCTATTTATTTCATTTATGCATATATCCTGAAGGTTCATCCACTTGAGTACAAATGACTCAAATTTATCACTCTTCATGGCAGAATAATAATCCATTCTATAAAAGAGCCACATCTTCTCTGTCCAGTCTCCAGTTGATGAGCATTTGTATTGTTTCCAAAATTTAGCAATCACAAACAGAGCTGCTATAAACACAGGTGCACATATGTCATTGCGATATGAATCTTTTAATTCCTTCATGTATATGCCTAGCAAGGGAATAGCAGGGTCAAATAGGATCTCTAAACCAAGTTTTTGATGACTCTCCACACTGCTCTCCACAGTGGTTGTGCCAGCCTACATTCCCATCAAAAATGGAGAAGGGTTCCTTTTTCCCCATAGCCATGCCAGCATTTATTGCTAGTTAATTTTGAGATTGCAGCTATTCCTTTTGTAGTAAGATGAAATCTCAGTGCTGTTTTTATCTGCATCTTTTTAATGACTTGTTATGTTGAACATTTTATTCATATTCTTCTTAGCTGCTTTTACTTCTTCCTCTGAAAAGTGTCTGTTCATTTCAATGCCCATTTTTAAACTGGGTCTTTATGTTGGTGGGGTTGATTTTTTAAAGCTCTTTATATATTCTAGATAGTAGCCCTTTGTCTGAGAAGCTGCTGGTAAATCTTTTTCCAAATTTGTTGTCTTTTTGCTCTTCCAGTGGTTTCCTTTGCTGTGTAGAAGCTTTTTAATAGGATGAGAACCCATTTCTTGATTCCTTGTGCTAATTCTCATGCTATAGAGATTTTGCTCATAAAGTCTTTCCCTAAGCCAACGTCTCCAAGAGTTCTACCAAACCTATTTTCCAGTAGGTTTAGTGTTTCTGTTTTAATATTGAGGTCTCTATTCCACTTTTATTTTAGTTTAGTATATCATGAAAGAAATAGACCTAGCTTTAATCTTTGGCAGGTTATAGCCCAGTTTTTCCAGCACCATTTATTAAAGAGGCTACCTTCCCACTGCTTTTAATTTCACTCTCTCACAATGTCTTAGGACATGGGCAAAATATAGATAAATTGTCAGCCAATGTATAACACCCAAAGACTTAAGTTACCTAAAACAGATTCCCTATTCTCCACTGAATCCCCTTAAGCCCAGCCTTTACTGTCTGCATTCTTGTCAGTATTCCAGTCTTCTAAGACCACTCATCAAGCTCTTCTGACAACCCTGTTGGTTCTCCATGGTGCATCTCCATACCCTTCCAAATTCACCTCATAAATTAATTCCAGAAAACTGCAGATGCACACAGTCAGACATAATCAAAAAATCCTATGTCTCTAGTAGCAGTTTCTCTGGTTGTCCATCTTTTCTGTTCTTAGAACTCAATACCCTTCTCTCCATATTTAAAAGAGAAGAGATTTGGTTTACCAACTGCTTTCATGAGGATCACTACATGGCATAGTCACCAGGCCCAAGTCAGGAACATCATGGCAGAAGATTATGGAGCAGGAAAGCTGCTCAGGTCCTGACATCTGGAACCAGAACTAGGGAGCAGTGTTAGCAAGGAAGGAATGGTGTTCAGACATAGATGGGGCCCATATCCAGACCTCCATGACTTACCTAGACACATTCAGCAGTATGTCTTGTCACCTAATCCTCAGTGACCACTGCTCTAGAGGCTCATTTCAGGGTTTCCCTGCACTCATTTCTTTATATTCAGCTACTAGACATTCAGCAGCCACTGTGCCTGTAACCTAAAGGCCCAGCTGTTTACCAAGCTGGGAGCCGGAGAGGCTGAACTGCCTGTAATAAGCAAGGCCATAGGGGTGGGGCTTTCCAAAGCCTTTAGAACTCACCTTCTATGAACTTGTCACCCAGATAGTGAGCATAGAGCTAAAGCACTTATTGTTTGCCTTGCTGGGTTTTGGGGGGGTTTTGTTTTGTTTTTCTGCTGTCTTAATTTTTTAAAATTCATTTTATTTGTACATTTTATATACATATCATGATCACAATCACCATTGAGAATTTGTACCAGTACATGACATGACTTAATTCTCATTTTTCCCATTCTTCTGTCCACTCTATAGCTCCCTACTGCCTATATACATAAGCTTTGTTTTCTTTTTTTTATTGTCTAATGTTTTATTTCCCTTTTTTATGTATCCCTACCTCCTTTTCATTTACAATATTTTCTATTTCACAATATCTACCCTACATTTTAGAACTCATTTGTATCTTCAGTTTCTCATTCTAATCTACCTCATTCTCTTTTAAAATTTTTAAAAGTTTTTAAAGTGCCATTGTACTTTAAGAATATATAATTTGGTGGGTTTTGTTTTACTGAATATAATAGCTAAGAATTTGCCTGGAGTCTCTGAAGAGATTTTGGCCTGTACTTTTGAAAAAATGCTGGAAATTCTGAAATTTGTGGAAAGGGCTATTGCATTTCTAGTATTCAAGACAGTTGTCTTATTAGCAGAATGATGAACTTCTTATTGTCTTTATTGGAAATTAACCGTGATTTAAGGAAATGTGTTTGCGTGTGAACTTGGACAAGGGTTGGAATGTGGTGGTTAGGATGGACTGTCCATTTCACTGGCTGTGGAATCTACCAAGAGTGTTGGTGGAGCACGAGGCTGAGTGTGGCTGGGTTTGTCATGAAAGTGTGTCCTTGGGGACTATATCTGATTCCTCATCCCTCTCTCTGTTGTTGTTCTCCTCTGATTCCTGGTCTCCATGAGCTGAGCAGTTGTATTCTGCCATAGAAAATCCACCTTGAGGATTCTGCCCTGGTGTCTGCCAACTCTGCACAGGATCCCCCAAAACTGAAGTAAACTAAACATCCTCTCTTTTCAACTGCAGCTCTTAGAGATGTGGCTCAGCAACAAAAAAGCTGACTGCCCTGAAGTTTTGTTTTGTTTTGTTTTGTTTTGTTTTATCAAGAATCACAATGTAAGGACATCTTTGTAATTTTTATAGTGAAGAAATGTTACATGTAAGAGAAATTGACTACTTTAAATGTGGTCCTCACTTGATCTATATCAAAACACTTAAGAGAACAATTTAAAATATATATCATTACTTGTAACAGTCTTCAAGTAAATAAGACCTATTTCCAGTGTGAGTCAAATGATGACATCAAGTAATAAAAATAATAATTTCTAAATAAAATTCAATAAATTCCTCAAAGAAGTTTGAAAGATTATTAATGCTTTTGTAATGATAGATTGGCTTGTATGCTATTTACTCCTTTTTATAATGTTCACAGTGTAGCAAGTCATAACAGACTAAGTAATAACCACGTGAATTTTGTCAAATTGCATGAGAAGAGGGAAGAATGAGGATAGGTTTGATACATCAATATGAAACAAAAATAATCCAGTGCACTCTGGTACTGTCATCCTTTATCCACTGTCCTGATCTTGAATTATCTTAATACTTAGAGATTAGGAATTCATGATGACCCAACTGTATCAGTAAGTTGAGCACTGTTTCTTTAAGATATTAAATAATTTTTGGGCCAGGGAGTTAGCTCAGTGGTTCCAGAGCCTGTCTTGCAAGTGCAAGGACCCGGTTCAATCCCCGGTAACCACATACCACACTGGGTGTGGAGACTCACGCCCAGCAGCAACCAGTACCACATACCACAGTGCCGGGGGGGTGGGGGGTGGCTCATGCTTGTAATCCCAGCACTTGCGAGGCAGAGACAGGAGGATTGCTGTGATGTGAGTTGGAGGCTGAGCTCAGGGCCAGCCTGAACCACAAAGTGAGACCCTGTCTCAAAAAAAAAAAAAAAAAGATATTAAATAATTTTTAACATTTCCTAGATTAAAATTAATTCATACTAATTAGAGCATATCACCTAAAGCAAACCCTGGAGCATACACCAAATATTCAGGGTTGGTAGGAAACCAGATGCTAATGTAAGGTGATGTGAGTGAAAATGCTAGGTTGGCCTGACATGCAAGTTGGAGTGACTTCTGTTAATCACTTGTGCATTCCTTCCTCTGTGGTGAGGGATGACCAGTAAGAATCCATACCTCACACAGCAGGGTGTTGAATGCAGTAATAGATGTGAAATCATTATTATCATCTTCATCTTTCTTGCACACACTCAGACATACAGAAGCAAACATGCACACACACAGAAGCAGAAACATTTGTGTCATTTGAGGAAATGTGCTTAATTTCTTTGTCTCAACAGTGAAACTCAATGTATCTTATTCAATATGATTTTTCACTTTGAAATATTGACTTTCATGTCATTCTGTGCTTTATAAGAAACATCTCTCATTTCAAAATCTTTGTATTTTTTAGTCTCACTCTTATGTCATTCTAAAAATGGTCAGATTGTAAGGAACAAATAAATGGCCAGTGGCTTCCAAGGGCAGAGAGAAATGGCAAGGTGTACTATATAGGTAACACTTAGCAGTGAATAAATTGTTGTATATCTTGTGTGTGATGACATATATATATATATATATATACAACTTTCTGAATAAGTAAATATGTAATTTTAGAAGTAAGATATACAAAGATTACAATAATTTTTATTATTTTCCAAATAAGAGAAAGATAATATTCTTTAGACTTTTCATTTCTACCTATGGAGTTTAATGTAAGTAAAAATCTATATTTTAAATAATATTTCTCTACACTTTAGAAAACATTGTACACATTGATATAGATGTTTTCAACATTATAAATTTCAACCTTAATCAGCATTTTTTGTGTATAAAATTAAATACTACCTTCCCAGAGTTTTAAGGACAGTTTAGGAGAGTCGGAATGACAACCAGTGTCTAAGGATATCTGACAAAATAGTAGCAGAAATGAAGTCACCTTTGTGATAAGTAGTTATCCTTGTGATTTCTGGAAAAGCTCAGTGTTATGTTCACCACTAGAATGAAATACCTGCTATAACTGACTCACTATTTGTCTCACAGTTTTGTCACATTGTGTGTCACCAGACAAGTTCCTGGCCACAGGTCCCCTGGATGACCTGGTAGAGAGCATGTGACAGAGAAAACTGCTCTCCTCATGACGAGAAAGCGAAAGAGAAAGGGGTCAAGGATTCTGAATCTTGCTTTTCCATAATATCTTGAATGACTTAAGGACTTTCTACTTTCTGATTGAGAAACAAAATGTAGTACATTGAATGTAATAATTCAGTTTATCACTATGGAGGCTGTCGTTGTGCGAGGTGGTCGATCAGGACTGTCTGTGTACTGAGGGAAAATGATATAAACACGCAGTGGGTTCTGCTTCTAGCCAAGCTCCTCCCTTTATGCTGCACACTCTGAATCAGTTCTGCCT
>PVIR01040537.1:0-13286 GCA_004026965.1 Petromus typicus | reverse complement strand
TGACGCAGACTCGGTGCCGCAGTCACCGCTTCCCGAGCCGCCCGCTGCTAAACTCAGTCCCTGGGCACTCTTCCGGCGTGGGCCTGGAGGCCAGTAAGCTCCAAACCCGGTGCAGATTCAGTGGCACAGTCGCCGTTTCCCGAGCCGCCGGCTGCTAACCTCAGTCCCTGGGCGCTCCTCCGGCGTGGGCCTGGAGACGTCCCATTTATTTCTTATCTATGGATGAAGAAGATGAATTAGTCTTAGTTTTCTCTGCATGCACTTAAATCTAAGATTCAATTAGTCTACAAGTACATATGGGGAAGATGACTTCTATTTTAGAGAGAGCTTGTGCATACCACTTGGTTACATTTTATGCCAATATACTAAAGACACTAAATTATTATCCTCATCAAGGCCTGTGGAATAGAAACATTGAACTTCCTCTTCAGATGTGAGTGCTGCTGTTCTGACTTGAGATTCTTCTATCTGACTTTCTTGTGATGTTGTTTGGGAAAAATAAAACTTATTTCCTGAGAGATACACTTGGAAGTCATATAATCAAAGTCATCTGGGAAAACGTATTGCCGTGGAATTTACTTTATATATCCCTGGCCCACTCTGGGGCAATTTTGAGCCAGTGTTTCTGTACTGGTCTTTTCTTGAATGTTGCAGTTAGTATCTCTCTAAATTTAGTGGGCATTTTCTGCTTTAATGAACATCTAGCTGTGTAAATATAGAGGTTGTTTGGTCAGCATTTTTCTCAGCAGTATTTTCCAGGGATAATTTGCCTGCAATAAACTACTAAGGCAAACATACTTCCCCTCTACCAGCCTTGCACAAACAGCTGATCTAGGCTCAGGGACATAAATAACCTCTTTGCAGAAAGGCGTTTAGCTCTGAGACCCTAAACTTCTTCCGAGTAAGAGGTGACTCCCTTTCACATTTCTACTCGTTGAATCTCCACGTTCTTCTTGGGACGTGTTATTGTCAAACATTAGCTAGATTTTTTTTTAAGGTGATCTCATTTTGTGCTCCTTAACCTAGAGCCTATGGATAGGTTTCATGGAGCTTAATTGGAAAAATCCCTTAAATTACATACTTCAGAAAATGTGGGGGCTATGAGGAGAGGCCTACATTATGCCTCAGATTCTTTCATCTTATCCAGGTTCTGTAATTTGCAAGATACTTATTTTTCAAATATAATAATGATTATACATAATGATTAGCTTTTACATATATGTTAACCATCCTTAAAAAGCAAAAGATTGATTAGAGTGTGCAGGCATGCAAAGTCTTTTTTCCTATATCTTGTAGTGCATTATTCACACATGTATGAAATAATGGAGGATTATACATGTTATGGTATCTATAATTAAACCAGGGAGATAGAGATAAAGAACACTGTTCCTGCCCTTTGAACAATTTAAGTCTGATTGAAGGTATATAATTGCACAACTATATGTGGTTAATATTAGAGTAGCATATCCCTAACTTTCTAGGGATTAAGGAGACATGATCAAACTGTCTGAGGTGTATATATTCAGCTATGTGAATTGAGAAACTTGACAATTCTATAACAGTAAAAAAAAAAACCCTCAGATTTTTCATCAATAGAGAAAAATAAAAACATACTATTTTCTGGGAAAGTTTGGGAGGAAATTAAGAGTACTGTAAGATTAGTATAAATTACTTATGTCCATCAATATTGTTCATAAACTTTACTGGTCACTAAAATACCATGGATAGGTATTTGTCAATTACTACATACCAGAATACATGGCAATCAAAATCAACATAATAGTTGAAGGCTATGATGAAAAACAGCACTGTTCCAACACTTTTCAGTTCCTGGTCTTAAGCATCTTAAAAAACAAAACAAAGAAAACAAAATATAACATGAAAACTTAGGGCTTCAAAGCACATCTTCTGAGTCATTTGGGTAAAACTTTAATTTTGTGTTGGAGAAGTATAGTTCTAAAAGTTCCCTATGGAATGAACAAGGCAGGCTTATTATAATTACTTAGTTTGGGACTTTACTACTTATCCAGAATCTCCAGCCCTTCAATGCCTATGGACTAACTGTCATCAAAATGCTATAAATGTCTTCTAAGGAAGGAGAGATCACTTCAGCTGCCACTATCAATGTCAACTTTCTCCATGGGTTGTCATTTAAATACACACCTTTCTCATGCTGTCCCAAGGAGCTGGCTTTCACTGTTGGCCATGCTTTCCTTTGGGCAGTGGTAGGGTCATAACCCAGATTGTATTTGTGGCAAGCTTTTCTGAAAGTGCTTCTAAGTGAGGTGGATTTCAGTTGCTTCTCTCCCATGGCTATTTCAATAGACCTTTGTTTACATACAGGTCTAATTCCAATGTGTACAATATTTACTAATGATTACCTCAAGATTAGGGGAAAATGAGATAAAAAAGTCGACACAGTTTTTTCACTACTGCATTTTTTTGAAACAAGTACACATTGCCTTGAAAAATGCCAAGGCAGAAAATACTGTGAACTAAATTGGAAGTGTGCTTGTGACTAACTTGACCTATACTCACAACAGTTGCTAAATACTAATCTCATTATGAGCATCTAATACCATACACAAGGATGGATGATTTTAAAGGTCAACAAATAAAGTATTAAATAGTTTCTTATTTTTTTTTAAACAGGTAAAAACAAAACAAAAAACCCTACTTTTTTCTATTTTTTCAGGGCTTGTGTTCTTTTCTCTATTCTGATTATGTTTCTTTGACTTTAATCTTTATAAATTTCTAATAATTTCAGCTCCCAGAAAGGGACTGAAAAAATTTTTTTTGAGACAAGGTCTCTCTTTTTATAGTTCAGACTGACTCTGAACTCACTATGTAGGCCAGGTTGGCCTTGAACCTGCAGCAATCCTCTTGCCTTTGTCTTCCAGTCTGCTGGGATTACAGGCATGAACCACCATGCCTGGCATCATGGAAGTGGGGATCGAACTTGGGACCTCGTACTTGACAGGCAGATGCTGGAAACACTGAGCTAAATCCCCAGCCTGGGACTGAGAATTTTTTTAAAATTTACAGTTGAACTTTTTATTTCTTTCTTTTAAGGATATCTCTCTAATATCAGGACAGCCAATAGTTTAGGCCCTATACTATCTCTCCTGAGATCACAATAAAACTAAATACATTAATTATAGAATAATTGGAGATCATTGGAGGAAATACACATACACATGCACACACACAGAGTCCCATCATTTCTAGAAGTGTAAAAGTTAAACTGTCATGGGCCAGGGATTACCTCAGTGGTACTAGCACCTATTTGCAGGCACAAGGTCCTGAGTTCTATCCCTGGTTAGCAGCGAAAGTACACAATACTTCATGTACACCTTCCTGAAAACATATTACACAAAACAAACGTTGACATCTTGTCAACACTGATAGGCTGTTTAACCATTGCTTTATTAATCCTTCAAACAATTGTGCCTAAGTGTCCTTTTTTTTTTTTTAGACAGGGTCTTGCTTTCGTATTTCAGGCTGGCCCTGAGCTCACTGTGTAACCCAGGCAAACCTCGAACTCATAGCAATCCTGCTGCCTCTGTCTCCCAAGTGCTGAGATTACAAGTATGAGCCACCACACTTGGCATTGTAGTGTGTGGTACTGATTGCTGATGTGAGTCATCGCACCTGGCATTGTGGTATGTGGTTACCAGGGTTTGAACTTGGGACATTGCACTTGAAAGGCAGGCACTGGAACCACTGAGATAAATCCCCAGTCCCTCAGAATCATTTTTTATCACACCAGTTTGCCTAGATCTTGTGCTATCCAAGAAGAACATGTGCCACCTTTTGAAGTGCAGCATCTCCTAAAAGTTTAAGACAAATATCTTTAGCAGCAGGAAGAATTGACTCTTACCAATAGTCAAGGGTTTCTTACTGTTAACAATGAAGTTAGCCACTAAGAATAGTGTTGTCAGTGCAGAAACATTGATGAAGTGGTGGCCTTCAATAATTATTTCTGTTCTTGACATTCACATTTTTTATTTTGAAAAACTGCAAAGGCTTGTCGTTTCATGCAGAGTGTTGGATCTCCACGTGGTGAAGAAATTCTTAGAATTTCATGGCTTTATTGAATGGCTGGTTGTCATTATTATACAGAACCTGGAGAATGTGAATCACTTACTACAATGAATTTGTAATTTAATTAATTGTGTTTAATATTTTCTTCTACTGTGTGCTGTTAGCTTTATCTTTTGTTGTCACCTCATTGGTTCTGTCTCCCTTTTCAGGGAAGTTCTCCAGTGATGTTTGTTTTTGCTTCTTTTTCCTAAGATTAGCTTGGGGTCTTACAAAAACTGTGCCCAAGAATGTGCACAGAGCAGGAAAGAGGTACAGACAGAACTGGTGAAAAAAACAATGGTTGTGCCTCATGGGATTAAAGTGTCAGAGTCTGCCTTAAAGGCTTCTACCAGTTACAGCTTAATTGTCACTTGTCTCTCACTGATGGGGTGTTGCTATGACTCTGCAAGCAACTGATTAATTGTGGTCTGTGTGCAGGCAGAGCTCTTTGCTGATATAAATCTGTATTTGCGGCTGCTCTGTGGCATCACTGCCTCAGCTCTATTCAGATCATCAGGCATAAAGCTCTTGTTGGGGGCGTTCAGGCTACATCTCTCATGTGTACAGTGCATAGCAGGCTCACTGTCTTTTCTGTAAGAATCAAGTGCTGCTGCTAATCTCACAGGAGATGGGATTGCAAGTAGTAGGGAGCAGCTGTAATGGGGATAAAGCTTCATTTGCCTATCTGTTGTTTATCTGATTGCATATCAGATCTGTGCTGACCTGTGGCCTTGGCAATTGGGTGTTCCCACATTAGGTCACTCGTGAGTCACTTATCAAGGATTTCTACGAAGGTTCTACGATCGTTTGGTGTAGCTGAGAGGCTACAAAAGTTCTTGTTATTGAAGTTTATATGCCAAATGCATATGTTCAGACTCAGATACACCTACAGTCTTTCTAAACAGCAAGCTGAGTCTTTGCAGAGCTAGTACATATCATTATTGAGGACAAGACAGAGGCTTTAGAAGTAGGAAGCAGTAATGGCTTTGTTAACCTGACTTCTATACCTAGAAATGTTTAAAAGCAATTACATAGTTAGACTTAATTTGCAATTTTTTTCAAGTAAGTAGATCTATTTCTTCTAGGACAGTGACATTGAAATTAGGAGGCAAATTATTAATAAATATCTCTCATAATATATATGCAGCTCACAATTTATAATTAATACTGAAATATAAAATGTTCTCCATTTTAAATTTCAGATAACATGTTAACTCTCACTGAATGAGGTTGGTTTTTTCCTGAGTTCTTGAACCCATAGCCAAGCTGTGGCTGCATTTGGTGAATAAGTGTAGTTCTGACATGAATATTGGTTGATATTTTCATTTATAGTAATGAGTGATTTGAAATTGAAACAGTGAGAATGCTTGCTGGAAATTTAGTCTTTTATCTGTAAAACCAGCAATTTCTTGGCTGAATTGGATAATAATATTGGAATACTGACAGACTATTTCTTCAAATTTTTGAGGTCTTCAAGATGTAATGGTATAGACAAAATTTTATGTTTAATCTATATTATTAATGGTTTCAATACTAATAAAATGATAAATTCTTATTCAATTCATAGTATTTGCTGATTTCAGCACCATAAATTCTCTTTCTGGTTAACTGCAACTTACCAACATGAATTGGTGAACCATGGAATTGGGCAGAGTTGCTCATTATGTGCTATTATATTTATTATATTGTATAATAAATCCAGCATACAGAAAAATATATGCAAATAGCCTTGAGAGCATCATACCAGCTGGCTATAAGTTTGGGGGTTCCCACATAACCCTCATGTTTCATAATTCGATAAAATGATGCCCAGAAATGTGGAAAATTTTATATTTATGTTTGTAGTTTTATTATAAAAGTGATAAAATTATAATCAGTCAAAGGAACAGATATATGAAGGGAAGTCTGTCAGTGGTTCAAAAATGAAACTTCCACTCTACCTCTCTGTCTAGTTTCCACTATGACACTGAGTGACAGTGATCAGAGTACTGCCAGTGACAGAAACTCACTGAGCCTCTGGTGTCCAGAGTTTTCAATTGGTACATACTGCCTACTGGCTGATCTTTTCCATAACCACATGCACCTTGCTTTTGGCAAATAAAAGTTGTCGTGTGGCAGCTGCAATTCTAGAATCCAGTTACTGCCATTGCATTTCAGTTTTCCAGTTCTTTAGCAGCCATCCCCAAATTTCTTTTCCACAAAGAGCTATGAACAAAGTTCTTCCTAGATGCTGAGATACCCTTGACAGATTTTTCCTCAAAGTGTTGATGAAAATACAAGAAAAATATAACTCCACAAGTTTTTATCCCCCCAAAAGGAAGAATGAATTTGAAGGAACAGCAGAGGTTAAGAGTAAGAAAGCTCATACCTTCACAGATAGCTTCTGAGAGGTTAGAGGTGTCCTAAATGGGTGACCATAGAGAACCTTTGTCAGGGGAAATCAATATAGTAGTCACAATGTGGGTACCATGTAGGTAAAGCTACAATCAATCTATAGGATAACAAGTAAAGTTTCTTATTTAATATTGACTCTATAGAGAAAGGAGTCATGTGGCAAACATGAAAGAACACACATTTTTGGGAAGGGATGGGTCCAGACTCTCTGGTCACTACCTAGACAACTGATGTTTATCTGGACCAGATTGTGCAAAAAGGACAGATTTTCCTTTCAGTAGAATTTCATATGATCCAAGTTTATATCTCTGATGTCATTATCTCACACTCTTCATATTCATTCCAAGGCTCATTTCCTAGATTTATATCTATATAAACAGAAAGTTTAAGTAGGTTTTTTAAAAAAAATTTATTTATTTATTTTTTTTAGTATAACACATCTCATGGGTCACACTGCTTTGCCATTAGGAGCTGATTGGATTTTGAGTGTAGTTAATGATTTAGAACTAAGTAAGTAAGTAAGAGTTATTAGGATGGTGCTTTCACTTTCCTGTTGCTGAGACCCAATACTGGACACCTGGAACATACAGGAGGAGAGTTTATTTTAACTTGGAGTTTCAATGGATGCAACCTACAATAGGTTGGCTCCAAGGCAGAAAGTACACAGTGCAAATATGTAGCAGTGCAAAGCTACTCAACTCATAGGGATGCAGGAAGAATAGCAAGAAACGAGAAGCTGAGGATGAGAAGGTAGCTTTCCAGTCAAGCCTCCAGTAACTCCTCCTCTTCTGGTCAGGCCTCACATCTACAAGTGACAACTGTGGAGGACATTTTTTATAAAACCATCCATTTAGGCTCAGGGGAGAATCAGCTCAGTCTTAGAGTTCAGCTCCCTCTGATGAGACTTTATATTTTCCTCAGTCAGTGCAGGGTTAATCTCTGACAAAGAGCGTGTGCAGGAGTGGGGAGGGCCAGTTGTGGAGAGGCTGCTTCTACCAGGAAAAAGTAATTATCAGAATATATGGATTCAGTGTCTTCAGCTTCAACAAGATCTTCCGATAGGTTCCTATTTCAATTATTAGGATTCCACTAAGTGCTAATCAGTGCCCTCCCTGTAAAAGTGGAAAACATAGATGTCATGTGGGATTGGGTATTCCACGTGCATTATAATCTGCTGTTCTCTGAGATGAAATTGGGGGTTTGCTTTTCAGGCACTTCAACCTTCTAGATATGTGTGATTTCACTTGTGTATTCTTTAATTTTTAATGTTTGATCATTGTTATGTACTCATGGTCTTTTATACCTTCATCCTGTTTCAGTAAGATATTATTATTTTCTCAAAATGGGCCAGTGAGAGGCCTAGATTTGTCCTCTGGATTTCTAGAAAGTGGTCTTTGTTTCTTGGAAATGATGGGCTTCTAAGTTACATTATAATTTTGATTTTTCTCAAGGGATGAAATCATGTCCCGTTTAATCAGTGTTGATCACTTATCATTACCAAGGGAAGAACAGTAGAGATCAAAGTGTGAATCTACATGGGACTGGCATATGGAAGATTGCCTGTGCTTTTGCTTAGTCTCTTCAGACAGTGATGGTGCAGGGAAAGGGTAGGATCAGGGCCTCATTAAGCTTTATTAAAAAAGTTAATGGAGAATCTTACTATTGTCTCTTTAGTTCGATACTCCACTGAGAGCAATTAGAAAGACAAATGGAGTGAAGGGAGAAACCACATCCAGAAAGATGCCAGGTAATAGAGTTACCATGAGACTTGATCAAGAGAGTTAACACAGCATAGAGGAAGCCAGGATTATAAAAAGGTCAGGGTAACCAGCCTGCCTCACCCTGATGAAATGCAAGAGACAGGATATGAGCACTGAAGAACTCTTATTTAGTATATAAAAAGCCATACATCTGTACATGTATGCATGTATGTATAGTCTCACGTTAGTATTACTCTACCAGATACAAACACACACACACACACACACACACACATATATATATATATATATCTCCCCTTTACTTAATCATTAACTCTAAACTACCTTTCTATAAGGCTCCCTCTCTCCACTTATCCGACACAAAAGGACAGGGAGTAATCAAACAAGTGGGAAGAATGTTGACAAAGATGTCCAGATTGGGGTTGAAGACAACCGGAGAACCAGTCAAGGTGGCCAGATTCCAGGTGTCCTCATGGGAGGAAGAGACTTCAGTTATAATAAAAGCAGTTAGGGATAACTGCTCATGGTTATTCACCTTTCTGATGCCTCCTGCTCTTCTTGAATAGTTATCTATCTTTTTCTTTTCCCACCCTTTATTTTAAGTCATCTTCCTTTATTTTAAACTCTGCCTCTTTCGTTCCTTAGTGATGCTAAGAGTTTAGGATCTCAGCTAGCTGTGTTTTCCAGGAGAGCAGTGGTGTGAGCACTCCTTGATGTGACCACAGGATTGGCAAGATTTTTATGTATATGAGTTCAAACATCTTTTTAATTTAGCATGCTTACTGCATTCTGTATTTATAGCTTTATCAACCACTGAAGCACTTGCCCTTTTGAAATATATGACCTCTTCCTATGTAAGTTTCAATCCTTCTTGAAAAATAAATGTATTCATTCCCTTGTTTTGGGGTATCCCTGCATTCCTAGGCTCTTGCTGCTAAAGTTAGCTCAAATAAATTGCTACTGTTTTTAACCAAAGATCCTAACAATCTCAGGCTTACTAACCAAGGATGAATAAAGCCTAGGGGATAGGATATGGCTAATACTTACTGAAAATGCAGCATTCTAAGGGATAAAATTCTATTTGTAGTTGCATTTAGAGTAGGAAAAGGAAGGAGTCTTCATCGTGTTTACTAAAAGAAAAAAAGAGGAACATCTGAACCAAGAAAAGAGAAAAATTGTCAAGAAATATTATTCTTGAACTTGAGTAAGTAGAGGGAAGAAGTCATGTCCACATGGGAGCATTGAATTTTACTTGAGTTTAAAATGACATAAAAGGTACACATATCTTTGCAGGGAAAAGAATGTTGGGGCTGTCATCCAAGAATCTTTAGGGAGTCCTGGAACATAAAAGGTATACCACAGAGGGAATAAAAACATCTGTGGTTCTGATTTTGTTAAATGGAAGGATACATATTGACCAGCAGGGTCTGGACTGTAGGTGATACTGAAGAAGATGTAATTCTAGGAATGGCTTGCATGTGTTTAGAAAAACAGGTGTGAAAGACTGGCATGAGTTTAATAGGAACTCACCATGACAACAGAGACTCTTAAATATCTTTGATCTGATTTGTAGATGTCTCTTAAAATGTCTGTCGGGCACTTGAACTTCAAGGAATTTGATATTATCTTTCATGAAATTTTTATGAGTACAGAGGAAAAAACTGGCAGGTTAATGGTGAAAAATGGGAGGCGTTTAATTAGTTGAATAACTGTAGCTGTGAACACACATGAATTGTTTGATATCTATTGGACACTCAGTTTAAAGGATGAAATATTTCTTTTATTAAAATTGATTTTATTGGTACATTTTCTACATACAATATGATCACATTTAACATTGAAAACTTATACCTGTAAATGGCACATTTTACCCCTTTCCTTTGTCCTCCCTACTACTCCCACCCCTATATACATAAGCTTTCCTTCCTTTGTTTTATAATCATCAAGTTTTTTGTTTTGTTTCTTTACCCTACCCACCCTTTTCCTTTTGCATATTTTCTCCCTATTTCACATTGGCATTCATTTATACCTTTGGTTTTTGATTCTAGAAAATA
Source organism: Petromus typicus (assembly GCA_004026965.1). Lineage (NCBI taxonomy): Eukaryota > Metazoa > Chordata > Mammalia > Rodentia > Petromuridae > Petromus > Petromus typicus. The sequence continues at coordinate 3,034 of PVIR01040537.1, read as the reverse complement.
CATATGCTATTTACACATCTGTGTCCTATTTATTTCACTTAGGAGTATGTTCATGAACTTGAGTAAAAATGAGTCAAATTTATCATACTTTATGGCTGAGTAATATTCCATTTTATAGAAAAATCACATTTTCTTTATCCAGACCCCCAGTAATGGACAATGGGGCTTTTCCCACGATTTAGCAATCACAACCTCAGCTGCTATAAACATGGGTGTGCATATTTCATCACTATGCTATGATTCTTTTAATTCTTTTATGTATATACCTAGCAGAAGAATAGCCAGGTCAAATGGGACCTCAGGTCATAGTTTTTTGAGGATTCCCCACACTGACCTCCGTAGTGGTTGCACCCGTCTACATCCCCACCAGCAGTGGAGAAGGGTTCCTTCCTCTCCACAGTCCTGCCAGCATTTGTTGTTGGCTGATTGTGTGATAGCAAGGCTGAACTATTTCCCAGCAAAGGTAGCAAGCACCAGTGCTTTTGCTTTTTTTGTTACTTTCTACCAGCCCTGTCTAATAGAACTTGCTGTGATGATTGTGCTGGCCACAGGTCACATGTAGTTTAGTTATCTGAGTGTTTTAAATGAGGCTAATGCACCAGAGGCACTGAAATTATTATAACTTACAACTTATCTTTAGTTACTTTTTAAAAAAATATTTATTGGTACATTACATATACACATCATGATTGCACTCCATAATGGGGATTTGTACCAGTATAAGATACAACTTAATTCTCATTTTTCCCCATAGCCCTACCCACCCTGCCACCCCCCATATACATAAAATTTGTTTCCTTACTTTTTTGTTAGAATCTCAACATTTTCCCCCTTCACTCTATTTTACATTGAGCGTTTCTATTTCACAATATATAACATACAATGCTAGGACTCATTTACTTTTAAGCTTAAATAGATACATGTAGCTAGTTCCTATTGTGTTGTAGAGCACAGCTTTATACTGCTTCCCAATTTTTCATGAGAACACCTGGAAGTATACTTTTCACTAAGATGTAATTAAAGTTTCATTTGCTAGAATCATAAGACTTTTACCAAGATGATCTTTAACCATTTTATGATCAATTGTATATGAGAAAAATGAAGACAAAAAGAATTAAACATTTTGTTCAGAATCACTATCGTCAGCAAAATATAATTTGAAACGATAGTTCTTTGAATCCCCGTCAATACATTTTTCATGTATATCATGTCACAGAAAATAACCCTTTATGGATGGTATGTCTGTTGTAGATATTGCCTTCTCATGCCAAGCACTAAAATTTTCTTTTGTTTTTTGATATTAGATAAAGATAGGTAAAATTTTCAAGTAAATTCATTGACTTTGTAGATAGATATTCTGAAAAAAGAAAGCTGAGGTTTGTTTTTTGGTTGTGAAGGCCAAAACTAATTAATGTTAGCTTCTGATGAGTAAATGTGTGTCCTTTTGGGAAAGCTTATTTTAGGTCCCTGAAATTCAGAGTTGATTTCCTCCTTTTTTGTTTTCTCCACTCAATTAAAAATATATTATTTAGGACTGTGGCACTGTGCTAATGCATTTGTGAGAAAAGAAAGAGGTGGCCTGCTGCTTTGCAAAATTGCAGCAAGAAATCAACAGGGAAAGAATTAGAACAATTAAAATCTTAGCTTCACAAAGGGAGACAATGAAGTCTGATTAATGAGATTTGCAGCCAGTATTTATAGGAAGGAGAACAACATTGGTTTCAAACATTATTTTTACTGAATTGAGCTCATCATCTTCTCCTGCTTTCCAAGATATAGAATAATCCTAATATTGAATTGAATAGACACACAGGCATGCTTTTGTAATTTCCTTAAGAGGAGACTTGTACTGTTTTGATGCCATTTAAAAAAATCTGTTTGTTCTGTATTCTCAACTGCATGGAGGTGATCTGTAAAGTTAATTTTCTCATAAGTAGAATTTTTAGTTTTCAGCAAGAAAGGAAGAAATTGATGTGGTTTTTGAGCATGGTTATTTCTTTATTTAAATTCTCTTGTTTTATTCATAAGTAGGAGTCTCAATCATTCTTCTAAGTAAAAGGAAGGCAGCAGGGCTGTTAGAGAAAGAACTAAATCTGATAAGTGCTGGCAGAGGATGTAATCAGGGGGAAAACAATATAGGACCGAGAGGAGTCAGCGCATGGGTTGGCCATTTGTTGAACCCTCATGTCTGATCTATGTCTGCTGTGCCTTCCTATGCCTTTCATTTTAATCCTTAATTTTCTCCGTCTCATATATGTTACATATTAGAAATAGACCTCAGAGCTCATACAGTCTATTTTCTGCACTGCTAAGAGAAAGTTGAGGTGCAAATAGTTGAGGTGACTTTCCTGTGTTTGTGTAGAACATATGGACAAAGTTGAGGCCAAATTTTGGATTCAATATTACCAGTTTAAGATCTTTCCTCTCTGCTGTGCTACTTTTCTAGTTCTGTGTGCTACAGAAGTTTGAAAATGCCTTAATTCTTCCTCCTAACCACTTGATCAATTGAACAACTTCACTCCTTAGGTTTCATCCTAAGCATTGTTAACCATTACATCTGAGTAGAAGACAAGATGTTTTAGGGCAAAGGACTTGCTTCCTACACACAAAATTGGGGAAAGAAAAACCAATAAATTTTTAAATTATATTTAACCACTCCATCTCATTTTGACCTTCAACAATATTTGTTGCATGTTCACATGCTATAAGCCCCTTAATCCAATCACCCACCAAAGCTACACTTTGACTGCATAAGGCTTTGAGGAGACTCCCAATATAAAACACACTACTATTCCTACTACTACTACTATTCTTACTAAGAATTATGCATGGAATGATGCACAGTAACATTTACTATGTATTAAGTTCTGACTTCAAAATATGTTTTTATGTCTACTAATTTTAAAAAGTATTGTATTTCAAACTGGCATGTTCATACATACTTATATTTTGATTGTATTCATCCCATTAACCTTCTCTTAACTCCCCTCTTAACTCTCCCTTTACTCCTTCTTCATGTCTAATGACAGTACCT
>PVIR01040536.1:0-13259 GCA_004026965.1 Petromus typicus | reverse complement strand
CTCCTGCCTCTGCCTCCCGAGTGCTGGGATTACAGGCGTGAGCCACCACGCCCGGCACTGTGGTATGTGGTACTGGTTGCTGCTGGGTGTGGGTCTCCACACCCAGTATTGTTATGTGGTTACCGGGGAATCGAACCCGGGTCCTTGCGCTTGCGAGACAGGCGCCGGAACCACTGAGCTAACTCCCCGGCCCCCTTTTCTTTTATTATTGAGACTGGGTCTCATTGTGTAGCTTAGGCTGCTGTTGAACTATATTGTCCAGACTAGCCTTGAACTTGTGGTGATCCTTCTGCCTTAGCCTTTCAAGTGCTGAGATTACAGGGATGTACTGCCACATGACTTTTTCAAAAGCAACATATTGCTCTAGTTGCATCGTGTGGCTTTTGTGCCTCTTCAGCCTCATTTTCTGTACAATTTATTCTCACCGGATGGCCTTTTCTTGCTTCCTAAGAGACATATCATTTATTCTTGCTGCAGAGCTTATGTTCAGAACTTTGCCTCGAGCACTTTGCCAAGGTAATTCCCAGTCATCCTTCAGATTTCAACTTCATGCTGCCTCCTCAGTAGCTTTATCTCAGTCCTTGACTTCCCAAAAGTGGTCAGCTTTCTGTGTTAGACATATTAATACGACCTATCCCTCTTTCTAGAACATATGTAAATGCTAAATTGCACAGTACCTCTGTAGTTGTTTAATTTCTTTCTCTACCCCTAGGCTTGAGCTGTCCTGAGATATGTGCATATTGAACATAGTTCCCAGCACCTCGTATAGTACCTGCCACTTAAGAATTTGAGAACTGTGCCGGGCGTGGTGGCTCACGCCTGTAATCCCAGCACTCGGGAGGCAGAGGCAGGAGGATTGTGATGTGAGTTGGAGGCTGAGCTCAGGGCAAGCCTGAACCACAAGGCGAGACCCTGTCTCCAAAAACCTAAAAAAAAAAAAAAAAAAGAATTTGAGAACTACTTATTTAGCAAAAGTATCAGTCTGTTTTTTCCTCAGAATGGTCATGATAGTTTAGAAGGTCTTAAGTGACCTGCCTACTATCACATAGCTAGTAAGTGGCAGAGAGAGAACCTGAACCCATCTGTCCAGCTTAAATTTCTACACATTTTAGACCCAGTGTTTCTTAAACTTTTGGTGGTAAAGACTAGAGGAGTTTTTTAGATTTTCAGTCCATTTTTTTTTTTTAGGTTTTTTGAGACAGGGTCTCGCTTTGTGGTTCAGGCTGGCCCTGAGCTCAGCCTCCAACTCACATCACAATCCTCCTGCCTCTGCCTCCCGAGTGCTGGGATTACAGGCGTGAGCCACCACGTCCGGCACTGTGGTGTGTGGTACTGGTTGCTGCTGGGTGTGGGTCTCCACACCCAGTATTGTTATGTGGTTACCGGGGAATCGAACCCAGGCCCTTGCACTTGCAAGACAGGCGCCGGAACCACTGAGCTAACTCCCCAGCCCTTTCAGTCCATTTTTTAAATTGATTTTATTGGTATATTTTATATAGAAGGATTTTTCAATCTGTTGCAAGCTAATACTTTTTTGAAAAATACGTTGGCCACAAATTTGAAATGCTATAACAAGGTCAGATTACTCTGAAAGTCTAAACCATTATTCTCAAAGTCTATTTATCTTGTCACAGAGCAGCACTGGATCATAGGCCATGCTTCCAATAGCTTTAGATCAGTTTCCAGGGAACAGATCACCTTTGTCAGCTAAGGAGAAAACTGGGGCAAAGTCCACAGGGCCCCTGGCATTGGGAAGACTTACATGGGGAAGACAGAGATTGAGGAACATGTTGCAGCATGATGGGTAGAACTGACAGAGAGAAGAACTGGAGCTCCTTCAAGCTCCAGAGAAGCTGGACCAGTGTAGGTTGGCAGAGAGACCGGAGAGTATTGACTGCTTGATGCAGTGGTCAGTACTGCGAGTAGAGAAAGAGAAAGCACACGTATAGATTTCTTGTGATTGGCTTTGTTTTTGTTTTGCACTTTGCAAGAATTTCCATTAATTTAAGGGCTTTTTATCCTTTAAACAACTTTTGAAAACAAAATTAATATTTTGATCTTTGTTCTGTTTTTGCTTATATCTTAAAGATAACCACTCATTATTGAATAGCAGTCTATTATCTTTAATTATTTTATTTTTTGCGGTATTGGGGATGGAACTCATGACCTCGATCTTGTGAGGCAAGCAGGTGGGCAATACCTCTGAGCTGAATACCCAGCCCAGAGTCTATTATCTTTAATGGCAAATACACTGACACTGGAATGGTACAGAGATCACTTTGACCACTGTGCAAGGGAGACACGCAAATCCATGAACCGTTCTATAGTTTTAAAAGATGAGCTTACTCTAAGGTCACTGAGTAATTCCATTTATTCAATAATGGCGTATCAAGAAGTGACTGGCATTCTGAATCCTAGTAAGATTTCTATTTTTGTTTGTCAGACAACACCCTTCTCAAGGCCTGTCCTCATTTCTGTGTTTATTAAGAACTTTCTTCTTTTATCCTCAGCCTTCCCTCCCTCTCCTGCCCCTAGTCTTCTATTCTTCACTCAAAAAGAGTTTCTTCTTAGCGCACTGTAATGTAAGAAAAAGTGCCTTTTTCAGAAATCTTTGTTTAAAACCCGTTACTTCTGCAGCCTACTTTTTTTTTTTCTTTAAAGGCCTCAAGGTTACGTTAAATATGTTGGTTTTTAAGATACTTGAATGTTGGAAAGTTTCCACACGTAGTTGTTGCCAAATAGATCCTCTTGAATTTAAATAGATCGACTTTATTCTCTCATTTTCTTCTAGTGTTTGACTTTTTAAAAAAACTCATTGTATTGGTTGTATTTTTCAGTCAAGTCTTAATCCGAAGCAGAGTCCTCCGGGAAAATGGAAAATACATTCCTAAACAGGTACTCACAGTATCTTTTATTAAAAAGCTGTGCGCCTCATTGATAGCTGGATGTTTTATAAGGGGACTCTTTGGGGAGAGCTAGAGGTTGACGATTTGGTCAGTGAGCTGTGCCCTCCTGGTTGCTGTCACTGTGACCTTACACTTCTTAGGAAATTGTCTCGAAATATGACCCAGCTAAAGTGTCGTGTCAGCTGCCAAATAGGCCAGCAGCTCTGAGTGTAATTTTATATTCCAAGGACTTTATGACCCAACCTCTGGGAAATTATTTGATGATTTGCTATGTTGCGGATCTTGGATTTAAAAGCTTTTTTTTTTTTTTCTACTAGTCATTCTTGACACGAAAATATTACTTCAACAACCCAGAGGATGGATTTTTCAAAAAAACGAAAAGGAAAGTAGTGCCACCTTCTCCTATGACTGGTATGTTCATTCCTATCTCTCACCTTTGAAAAAGACTTTTTACTTGGGTTATTGGGTACAGTGAAGGGGAGAGACAGAGATATAGATTCTTAAATATTAAATCATTAAGAATAATATGTGAAGGGCCTTAGAAAATATCTAACATAACAATCTATGAGTCTCTTTTTCAAATAACTCTTCAAAGAACGCTAGTGTGAAAGTAGAATTTGAAAGCCAAGGATATAGCTCAGTGGTGTTGCGCCTGCCTAGCAAGTGCAAGGTCCTAAATTTGATGCTTGGTGCTGGGGGAAAAAATGAATTTGAAAGGCATTCCAGCCATTGGAGTGAGAGAAGGCCAGGGCCCTCATCCCTGGGTCTCCTTGCTGCTCCTCATGAACCGTGGCTGTGCAGAGCAGGCTGGAAATTTTCCTACCACGCTGCTACTGGGGACCCTGTGGATGACAGACAGCCCCCAGCCTCTGCCTGAGTGAGGAAGAGCTCAGTACTCCTAAGGCTAACCAAGCTGTAGCAGGCGTGACTGCTCAGTCTCCCAGTTTCTACTCTGACAGATTTCTGTCTTCACCAGTCCTTATCTTGTGAAAAACAAGCATGTTTAAAACAAAATAATTTGTTGTTTTGTGTTGACTTTCTCCATGTTAGTTATTTCTTAAGCTCTTTTAAACCCATTCAGAAGATACTAGAGTTAAGAAAATTTAACAGAAAAAAGCCAATAATTTTATGAAAAGATATTTGACCTTACTAATAATTCATGGAATACAAATAAAAGCAAGATGTATTTCTTTTTTTTTTTTTGAGACAGGGTCTCACTTTGTAGTTCAGGCTGGCCCTGAACTCAGCCTCAGACTCACATCCCAGCAATCCTCCTGCCTCTGCCTCCCGAGTGCTGGGATTACAGGCGTGAGCTACCATGCCTGGCACTGTGGTATGTGGTACTGGTTGTTGCTGGGGTGAGTCTCCACGCCCAGTTTTTTTTTTTTTTTTAAGGTTTTTTTGAGACAGGGTCTCGCTTTGTAGTTCAGGCTGGCCCTGAGCTCAGCCTCAAACTCACATCATAGCAATCCTCCTGCCTCTGCCTCCCGAGTGCTGGGATTACAGGCGTGAGCCACCACACCCGGCACTGTGGTATATGGTACTGGCTGCTGCTGGGTGTGAGTCTCCATGCCCAGTACTGTTATGTGGTTACCAGGGATCGAACCCAGGTCCTTACGCTTGCAAGACAGGCGCTGGAACCACTGAGCTAACTCCCCAGCCCCACGCCCAGTATTGTATGTGGTTATTAGGGATCAAACCCAGGCCCTTGCGCTTGCAAGACAGGCGCCGGAACCACTGAGCCAAATCCCCAGCCCCAAGATGTATTTCTTAGCCCATTAAATTGGCAAAGATTAAAATATTGAGCAAAGCCACTATCCCAAGGTCAGGGGAGACTGGTGAAAGAGCCACATGGTCAAGTCGTATGACACACAGTGTGATGATACCTAGATATTTTTCAGTGGTGCTGGGCATGAACCCAGAGTCTTGCACATGCATGGAAGCAGTCTTCCATGGAACTACACCACACCACTACTAACTGTTGATTTTAAATCTTTATACCCCTTGACCCAGATGTTCTTGTAAGAATTTCTCTTATAACTAGGTGCTGTGGTATACGCGTATAATCTCAGCTACTCAATAGGGTAAGGCAGGAAGATTGCAAGTTTGAGGCTGCCTGGGCTATACAGTAAGACCATCTCAAAGGAGGGGCTGAGGATATAAATGAATGTAGGACTCTGGATTTAATCTGCAGTATAAAAAAAAAAAAGCAAAAATTTCTCTTAGAGCAACAGTTAGATAACCATGCAGATTTGTGTGTAAGATAGTTGTTAGCTGTATTGTTTATTGGCAAAAAGAAGCTAGAAAGCCAAATGTAGTGTGTATATAGTCCTAGCACTTCAGAAGGCCGAAGCAGGAGGATAACCATGAGTTTGAGGTCAGTCTGGGCTATGTAGTGACTTTAAGCTCAACTTGAACCACATAGTGAGACCCTGTCTCAAAAACAACAACCACCACAAAAAAGAAATTGGAAACACCCACCTAATAGTAATTTTATGTATACCTTCAAACATTAAAAGATATTTTACCAACATGGAAATAACACCCATAGAATTACTAATTTTAGAACATTAAGAAAGCATGATGTGGTGGCACCCTCCTATAATCCTAACACTTTGGAAACTGAGGCAGGAGGTTAGCTGCCTGCCAGCCTGGGTTACATAGAGAGACCCTATTCAGAAACATCAAAAAATAAATAAAAGAGTAAGTAAATGAAAGATTAAAAACTAGAATATAAGCTCAGTGTGATGGCACACACCCAGCATTAGGGAGGCTGACTTAGGAAGATCACTGTAAATTAAAGACCAGCCTGGACTACATAATGAGTTCAAGGCCAGCCTGAGTTACCATACATATCTCAAATCACCCCTTGGAAAAAGTATATAGTGAGCATAGAACCCGTTGATGTTGTGTATGTATAAATTAAAAGATGGATGAACGTGCAGCTGTTCAAAGTGTTTAGTCAATGAGCTGAGAAGAGCTGTCTGTATCTTAATTTGTGGATCATTTGTCCAATACATTAAGTTTACAGAAAATGGCAGAGGTAAACCTGTGGTCTCTGTGCTTCCACCTCAGATCCCACAATGCTCACAGACATGATGAAAGGGAATGTCACCAACGTCCTCCCTATGATTCTCATCGGTGGGTGGATCAACATGACGTTCTCAGGCTTTGTCACAAGTAAGTTGAAGACCACTTGCCTGCACAACTGATAAGACAGTCTAGTGAAGAATAGAAAGGGAAGCCTGCTTCATTTTTATTTCATTTGCTGGATATTTGGATAAATTTTTCTGTTTATTTGTAAGTTAGTTTAATGTTAACAAATTTAATTTCTTAGTTATACAATTCTTTGGGTATACATATTCTACTTAGGATCTAATAACTATGTAAGTACAGATTTTGTCCAGATTTTAGGTCACAGCTCAGTATGAGTCTCTCTGCTTCCTCAGCAATCTGGAAGCAGGTATTATTCAAAGAAACGAGAGCAGAGTGGCACTTGACATTTTTTCTTCAAAAACTGCCTTAGATTTCCTTGTAGAAATCATTTTTCAAAGCTCGTATGGCATGAAATTCCCACCTCGTGGGGAAAGAATCTGTGCATTCACACCAAGTGCTAAGAATAGAACAGCTCATAGCTCTTGTGATCGTTTTCTTTCTCCCCACAGCCAAGGTCCCGTTTCCGCTTACTCTCCGTTTTAAGCCCATGCTTCAGCAGGGAATCGAACTCCTCACGTTAGATGCATCCTGGTAAGAACTTTCTAAAACCAGTGTCTCCTAAACATTAAGATTTCCAGTCTGTATACTTCATTGCCATAGTGCTTTATAGTTTTTTTTTCCTTAATTGATGTGATTTGAACACATTATGATCATATTCAACCTTGAGCATTTTTATCACTTAAGTAGCACATCTCATTTTTTCCCATTCCCCTGCCCTCCCTATAATCCCCCAACCCCTATATTCAAAAGCTTTGTTTCATTATATTTTATCATCAAATTTTTCTTTCCCTCTTTACTTACCCCTAGCACCCCTTTTTCCTTTTGAACATTTCTTCCTGTTTCACAATAGCTATCATATATTTTGGAATTTACTTACATCTTCATTTTCTTATAGTAGAGAAATGATATAGTATTTACACATCTGTGTGCTATTTATTTCATTTGTGAGTGTGTCCTCAATGTACATCATTTGAGTACAAATGACTCAAATGGGTTTTTTTTGGGTTTTTTTTGTTTTTTTCAGACAGGGTCTCCCTTTTCAGGCTGGCAGCAATCCTCCTGCCTCTGCCTCCCCAATGCTGGGATTACAGGCATGAGCCACCACGCCCAGCACTGTGGTATGTGGTACTGATTGCCACTGGGTGTGAGTCTCCACTACCAGGAATCAAACCTGGGCCCCTGCACTTGCAAGACAGGCACTGAAACCACTGAGCTAAATTCCCCAACCCTCAAATGTATCATTCTTTTGTTTGTTTGATTGCTTTTATTTTTTGAGACAGAGTCTCCCTTTGTGGTTTAGGTTGGTCCTGAACTCAGCCTCAAACTCACAGCAATCTTCCTACCTCTGCCTCTTGAGTATTGAGATTACAGGCATGAGCCACCATGCCTGGCATTGTGATGTTGGTACTGATGGCTGATGGGCATGATCCCCACACCCAGCATTGTTGTATGTGGTTACCCAGATCAAACCCAGGAACTTACTCTTGCTAGGTGCATGCTAGCCAGCATTTGTTGGTTGATTTCATGATAGTAGCCATTCTTTATGGAGTGAGATGGAATCTCAGTGTTGTTTTCATTGTCATCTCTCAAATGACCAGCAATGTTGAACATTTCTTCATATGTTTCTTAGCTACCTTCTTCATCTGAAAAGTGTCTTCACTTCAGGTGTCCATTTTGGAATTGGGTTTTTAATTTTGAGGAGTTAATTGTTTTAAGTTCTTTATATACTCTAAGATAGTAGCCCTTTAAGAAACAGCTGGTTAAAATTTTTCCACACTGTAGGTTGTGTTTTTGCTCTGCTGGTGGTTTTTCTTGCTGTGCAGGAGCTTTCTAACAAGATGAGATGCCGAGTTGTTGATTCCTTCTGCTAGTTCCTGTGCTGCTAAGGTTTTGTTCTTAAAGCCTTTCCCTATACCCATGTCTTCAAGAGTTCTACCTAACCTATTTTCCAGCAGGTTTTGTGTTTCTCTTTTAATATTTAGGTCTCTAATCCACTTTGATTTTAGTTTAGTGCATGGTGAAAGAGATAGATCTAGCTTTAGTCTTTGGCAGGTTGAAACTCTGTTTTTCCAGCACCATTTGTTAAAAAGTCTTATCTTTCCTCCAATGAGGATGTTTGACTCCTCTGTCAAAGATGAAGTGGCTTAGTAAGTCCGGAGTTTGTGGATCTTCTAGTCTGTTCCACTGATCCTCAGGTCTGTTTGCCAGTATCACGCTGTTTTTATCACAGTGGCTTTGTAGTATAATTTCAAGTTGGGAATTGTGATACCCCCCTACCATGTCCTTGTTGCCTAGAATTGCTTTTGGTGTTCTAGGACTCTTGTGGTTCCAGCTGAATTTTTGGATTATTTTCTCTAGCTCTGTGAAATATACTGTTGGGATTTCAATCTGGATTGTGTTGAATCAATATAGTAGTTGTGTGAGTATAGCCATTTTGATGATATTGGCTCTTCCAACCCAGGAACAAGGGATGGCTTTCCGTTTTCTCATATCCTCTTCATTCTCTTTTCAAAGTGCTATAGTTTTCAGAGTAGAAGTCTTTTGCCTCCTTTATTAGATTGATTCCTAGATACTTCATTTTTTTAGATGCTATTATGGAAGGAATTGGCTCCCCAGTTTCTCTCTCTGTGAGGCTGTTGTTCATGTATAAAAGCTATTGATCTTTGAGCATTGGCTGTATATCCAGCTACACTACTAAATCTGGGAATTAAGTCTAGCAGTCTTTTGGTTGAGTTTTTAGGATCTTCTATAAGAGTATCATCTGATCAGTAAAAAATGACAGCTTAACTTCTTCCTTTCCTATTTTTAATCCTTTTATTTCTTTCTCTTGTCTTACTGCTATGGCTGTTTCCAGCAAAGGCCGTGGGTTCAACCCCCAGTGCTGAAAAGAGAAGTTTGTTTGGGCTCACAGTGTAGGAGGTTTCATTCCGTGGCTGTGGGCCACATAGCTGTGGGCTGTCGTGAGCACATCATGACCCAGCATATGATGGAGCAGGATTTCACTTCACGTTTAGGGCATGAAAGAGAGAAAGGAGGCAGAAAGGATCCCACAGAGCCAGCCCAGGCTCTGTGACCAAACCTTTTTAAGGCTCTACCTCCTGAAGGCTGTGCCACCTTACATAGCACCATAGTCTGGAGACCAAGTTTAACACGTGGACCCTTTAAGGAGCCTCCAGCTCCAAACTGTGGAAATGTTTGTATGTTTTTTGTAAGATATATTAGTTTCCACTAGTTCTAGTTACCATTCTGGGGCTTTCTTCTCTATTACTTTGGCCTTGTAGCAACCCTTTGACATGTGGAAGAATTGGCATTTGACCACATACAAGACTCTCTGCAGCCAGCACTCCAGAGTCTGTCTGTTTGTCTCTCTGTCTTATTGTACCGCTAACCCTCACCCCTTTTTTTTTTTTTGAGACAGGGTCTCCCTTTGTAGTTCAGGCTAGCCCTGAGCTCAGCCTCAAACTCACATCACAGCAATCCTCTTGCCTCTGCCTCCCGAGTGCTGGGATTACAGGCATGAGTCACCATGCCCGGCACTGTGGTATGTGGTACTGGTTGCTGCTGAGTGTGAGTCTCCACGTCCAGTATGGTATGTGGTTACCAGGGAACGAACCCGGGTCCTTGCACTTGCAAGACAGGCGCTGGAACAACTGAGCTAACTCCCCGGCCACCCTCACCCCTTTTAATAGAATAATAAAGTCTTAAGTCCAAAACACTCTTGGGAAACACTGCTGTAGTACCTACAACCGAGTAAGGCTGGATTACATGTTCTCTAGACTGTCCGTGTCTTCTCAAAGGCTGTCCTAGGAAACCAACCTCACAAGAGAAGTGCGGGCAGCAGGGCCACTGGTGGTGATTTTGACTCACCCAGTTTAAGCAGAGCCATCTCTCATTCTGTTGTAGGAACAGGACAGATACTGAGAGAACGTTGGCTGAGGAATCTGCTTTTTGTGGGGGCAGCATAATTCTGTTTAAACTTAACCTCCCAAGTCCCATTTGGGCTAAGGCAGAACTCCACGGGGTGGTGGGAAGCTTTCATCTTCCGCCACATGCACAAAGCAGGGCTTGGAACCGGAATGTGCTGGTGCTGTTGCAGACAGAGCTAGCATGTTATATATTCATAGATCTCAGAGGCCAGTGATTTAGCTGCAGCCTGGTGGAACAGCCAGAATAAACTCTCCTGTTGTGTGACCTCACTTGCATCTATGTATCTTTTTCATATTTCCTCTGGCTTTTATTATGTGCAAACATAATTTACAGGGGCTAGGTAGGAAACCTCACAGCAGGGCTGGGTGGTAAAGTTCAAAACTTGAAACATTTGACCAGTAATTGCTATCCTTATCATTGCAAGTACTTACTTAAGTCTGCTCTGACCCTTTCTTCTAAAAACGGAATACATGTTCACACCAGCACTTGTGTTGTCCTCCAGAGAATGTAACAGTGGGGGTGTGGCCCATGGCAAGGTCCTGGCTCCTATCCCAGCACTAGGGGGATGCCAACCAAAACCAAGCAGAAAATTCAATTTTTATTTAATATATTTCTTTTTTAAAACATATATTTTTGTAGTGGTAACTCTTAGTTTGTATTTCTTTGGCTAGGTGCTAGCTAAAAATAGTGCATACTAAACAACTTGGGGTGATTCAAAATGCAAATTACATTAATAGGGGAACTAACTGTCAACTGTTTCACTTTTGTTTGCAAGGGTGAGTTCTGCATCCTGGTACTTTCTCAATGTGTTTGGGCTCCGAAGCATTTACTCTCTGATTCTGGGCCAAGACAATGGTAAGAACACCTGCTATAGTAAACAAATGCTAAAACAATTGAGTCATCCGTGCTAGAACAAGGAAAATCGTATGTCAGTCATGCTCTCTGTTAGAAGAGTCATATAGTCTGTTAGTGTCATATAGGGCCAGGGATTTAGATCAGTGGTTCCGGCGCCTGTCTTGCAAGCGCAAGGACCTGGGTTTGATCCCCAGTGACCACATACAGTACTGGGCGTGGAGACTCAACGCCCAGCTGCAATTAGTACCACATACGACAGTGCCGGGCGTGGTGGCTCACGCCTGTAATCCCAGCACTCGGGAGGCAGAGGCAGGAGGATTGCTGTGATGTGAGTTGGAGGCTGAGCTGAAGGCCAGCCAACCTGAACTACCAAGCAAGACCCTGTCTCAAAAAAACCTAAAAAAAAAGAAAATGTCATATAAATTCCAGGACTCAAACTTGGGATCTGAATTTTCCCCCGCAGTCAGGGACCATGCAGTATTCAGCTGCCCAAAATGACACCCACCTTCACTGAGGGACCCACAGCAGCAGTGCCATCCTCTAGGCCTGACATCTGAAGAAGGCCAGGTTAGGTCAGTTACTTTACTGAGACAGTCTGGACCAGCACTATGCCCAGCTTTCTTAATGGCAGGCGCCTCAGACACGCTCGCCACTTGTCCCTGTGTTTGCTTTTCGGCGGGCTTTCTGGAGCGGGTGAGGTAGACTGTGCACAGACATCTTGCAACACTGGCATATAGGAGTTGCTCAGTACCTGGTGGCTGTTGTTACTGTTGTTGAAATTTGAAGTAAAGCTCAGAGCTGCCTTCATTGAGCTCCCGTCCAGTTGCAGTCATCCCCAGCTTTCGGCACAGGTAGTACTCACGCAGTCACAGAGCCGGGGGAGGGACAGGCCCGGGCAGTGGGCCCAGGCGGCTGTGAGTGTTGTGGGATGGACTCACAGGGCTGGTCTCGTCTGCAGCTGCTGACCAGTCCCGAATGATGCAGGAGCAGATGACTGGAGCTGCCGTGGCCATGCCCGCTGACACCAACAAAGCTTTCAAGGTACACGCCACCCACCCTGCAGGGCCACAGTGAGGCCTGCAGGGTGACTGACAGGGTATCCTCCTTCCTCGGTATTTACATTCACCGCAGGTTCATGTACCCATAGGCAAGTGCAATCCAAAAATGCTTCGTAGAAAACTCCAAAAGTAAATAGTAAGATTTAAGGTATGCACTTTTCTGAACAGTGGTATGAAATCCTTTGTCATTCTGCTCCATCCTATTCAGGACATGAATCTGCCTTTTGTCCAGGTACCCATGGCTATGTGTCACCCACCTTGGGGCAGGCAAAAGAAGACAATGTATTCGTGTAACATGCATGACAGTCCTGTCCTGTAATTTTCCCCATATATGACTGGTCTCTGTTGTCAGTCTCTTACTGTGCATACCTTATCCACTGAACTTTGATGCAGGGAGAGCAGTGTACATAGGCTTCGGTACTGTTCTTCAGTGGCAGACATACACCCGCTGCCAAAGGTAAAGGATCTCTGCTATGCAGGACATGATGGTGCATTCTGCTGTGCAGGACCCTCAGGAAGGGGAACCACAAGTTTGAGGCCTCCCTGGACAACTTAGGGAAGCCCTTTCTAAAATTTTTAAATGACTGCTGGTCTGAGGGTTTAGCTCAGCGGCACTGTGCTGCTTCACAAGCACAAGGTCCTGAGTTTGATCCCCAGTACCACCAAAAACATACCCCAATATGCCTGGGGTGGAGCACTTTGCCAGCCTGCAAGAGTCACTGGATTCACTTGCCAGCACTGGGAAAAGAAGTAAAAGAATCGTGAAGTCAGTTGTGGTGTCCTAGCTTCCTTCATGCCTGCTGTCCTAGCTTCTAGGGAAGGTGCAGCAGGGAACTCGCCCAAACCCAGGAGTAAAAGGCCAGCCTAGTCAACACAGTGAAGCCCCACCTGAGAGGGAGAGAGAGAGAGAGAGATCTCTGCTGCAAGTGTATGTGGTTCTATCATTTAATTTTCTTGCTGTTTTTTTGGGTAAGATTATTTTGTTTTTAGACAAGGTCTCTATCCAGCCTTTACCTTGCAGCTGTCCTGTGTCAGTGTCCCAAGTACTGGAATTACAGGAATAAACCACTATGCCTGGCTTTTTTTTTTTTTTCCTCATTTAGCAGAAATACAGTTTATACATTGCTATTCCTAAGACCGAATTCTTGGCAGCTTCTACTAGTTTTTAAATACTCACCCAAATTAACTGTATCATAAATGAAACCGTGAAATAGTGCAGAGACCCCAGGTGAACATTTGAGGCATTTTGAATCTTCTTTAAAGAAGATTCTGCATTTTTAAAAAGCGGTGCTGCAGT
>PVIR01040535.1:0-13273 GCA_004026965.1 Petromus typicus | reverse complement strand
TACAAAATAAAATAACAGGCAGAAATTAGATTTACCTTTCCTTCTTTCTAAAAAAAAGGCACTTCCAATTGACTCAACTTTTCTTACAGATAATAAACTCTAGAACAAACAAAATAAAACAAAGGCCTAAACAATAAAGAAAAGTAATGGAAATTCTAGATAGGAGTTGACACTTCAGAAAAAAAGCAATGGCACAAAGTAAGTTATATATTTGTGACTTTTAGCCTGAGTGTTGGCCAAAATGGCACCATGCAGGATGTATAAAACATCTATAGTCAGGTATAGTGTCACATACCTGTAATCCCAGCATTCTGGGACGCTGAGTCAGGAGGATTGCAAGTTCAAGCCCAGCCTGAGAAATCTGGTGAGAACATGTCTCAAAATGAAAGAAAGGAAGGAAAGAAAGAAGGAAGGATGAGAAAAGGAAACAGGGAGGGAGAAAGAGAGAGAAGGGAATAAGGAAGGAAATAAAGAATGAAGGAAAAGAAAAGAAGGTAGGCTTGGGGAAATAGCTCAATGCAAAGGCCCTGAGTTCAATCCCTAATTCCATGGGTAAGAAGAGAAAATGACCTCCAATTGAAAATTCATAGAAAATAAGATGGTAGGACTCCAGGCAACCAATACTCCTGCAAAGAAAAATGGGAATCCTAGAGACAGTCCCAACTTCTATGAAGTCTGCTTAAACATCTGGTTGATCCTGAGCCACTAACCAAGAGTTTAAACTCAAGACAGAATTTATAGTTTAAGTTGACCAAGTTACATGTCTGGTGGGAGAGAAGACAAGAAGAAGGGATGGAGGGAGTTAGAAAGAGGGAAAAAAAGAACAAACTTCTCAGATTAATATACCTAAATCCACAGTCTCCACAACATGTAACATTCAGTGTTCAGAATATAATCCAAAACTATCTCATTTATACAAAGTAACTGAAAAATACAGTGTATCTCAAGAAAAAGTTAATTCATAGAATCCAAATCTACATGACCCAAGCATTGAAATTAGCAAAGATTTTAAAGCTCAATGACAATAAAAAGGCTTACAGTAATATAAAGTTAAGAAATTACAGAAGATGTAAAAACTATAAAAAGAACCAAATATAAATTCTAAAATTGAAAATGTGATGTCTAAACTGAAACATTCACCGGATAGGCTTAACAGCAAGCTAGAAATAATAGAGATGAAAATAGATGAATACTATCCAACCTAAAGAAAAGATTAGAGGAAAACAAAACAAAATATAGTCTTAAGACGATAGATAGGAGAGAACAGAAAAAAATAATTTGGACAAATATTTTAGGTTTTGTTAAGAGTTTGGAATATACTATTGTATACATTTGTCAATATTTAACAAATACATTCTTGAAATTCAACAAATATACACAAATTCAACAAATAGCCCTTGGACTATTTGTATAAGATTTATATTCATAAAAGAAAACTGTGAACATTGAACTCCACAAATATGTTACACTGTGATCAGATTTCATAATGTGATCTTTCAAAAATACTATACATTAAGTTCTTCTATAGAAAGAACAAAACATACAAAAGGCAAAACTTAAAGCTTTTATATAAATTTTGTATTAAAATATAAAATAACAAAATAATAGCAATAAATAGCAATAAACATCTAAAACCATTTAAATGTTTCATGTTGGTTTCTAAATCCTAGCATTTTATTGTTTACCTTCCAGTTCTTCCAGATGTGAAGGAGTTCCTTGTGTCCTGGGCTGAATATAAGACAGCCTAAATTTGGGCACCATAAATGGTACTTCTTTCCCATTAGATGGTAATTTAGAAAGCAAATAATCCTCACTACAGCCAACTTGAGACTTTACAGATACAGCAGTCAATGGAGGTATAAAGACCGTAGCATTTTGTGGATCTGATGCTGCAGCTTTAAGATCTCTCTCCATTGACACTGCACATAAAATAAAGTAGAAAAAGACAAAAATGTGCATATTGATTACATATAATCTGAATCTAGAATACTTTGGTACTTATTTAATCACTTTAGAAGAAATTCTTGATATATATAAACTACTTTGGGGTTCTAACAAACACTTCTAGGACCTAGATTAATGTTGGTCAGCCAATGTTTGAGCCATTAATACATTATTGCCAAAGTATATTCATATTATAAGGGTAAAAGCAGTTTTTAAAGAGTTCATTGATAGAAACAAGTTTATTTTGCAGTTAATTTCATAATGCTTTCAAGTAAAAATCTAGTCATTTAAAATACCATCAACAGACAAAATTCTTGTTAGTACTACTTATTAACATAAATATATAACCCATTCTGAGAAGCCAAAAGTCTCCAAGATGACAAAAATCCCTACTAAAAACCAAAATAAAGTACATGCTTATTTTACACATATAATGCCAACTCTTTCTTAGCTTCCCAAATTCATTTTATTCATTCTCTAGAATTTATGGGATGTTTCAATGTAAAAAGGAGCCCTTTGCTATGAACTGGATATGGTTTGAGTTTGCCCCTGAGAAGTTCACATGTCTAATCCCCATTGTGAGGCCTTAAGTGGTGGAAACTTAATAAACCAAGTGTTAGAGGTAGCGCCTTTTGGCGATGATTAGGAACAGATAAGGTCATCAGGTGGAACCCTCTTAGTTGAATGCCAGTGGCTTTATGAGAGAGACTGGGGAGTCTGCTAAAAAGGAGGATATCATTAGATATGTCCCTTGACCTTGGCCATCTAGTACCATAAGCCAAAATAAATTTCTTTCTGTTAAAACCTACTCAATATGTAATACATAGTGGTATGTGTTGCTGGTACCAGAAAAATGTGTTAAAATATCTTTATACTCAAAAATATTACAAAGTTCTGTCCCAGACTAAGGGATACAAGAAAGAGCTTGAGAAAAATAAAGTACTGGCCACAACTCTGAAGATATAAATCACAAAATAGAAAGGGAAATCTTCAAGGATCCTTGGTAAATACGTCTTTAAAAAATTGTGAGTGTGGTCATTTATTCATGAAAGGCATATTTTAACATACTGCTCATAAATTGGATATTCTTTTTATTTATATCAAACATTTGTTAAGAATATGTTGTCCCAGGTCAGGGAGTTAGCTCAGTGGTTCCGGCACCTATCTTGCAAGAGCAAGGGCCCGGGTTCCATTCCCCAGCAACTACATACTATACTGGGCGTGGAGACTCATACTCAGCAGCAATCAGTACCACATACCACAGTGCCGGGCGTGGTGGCTCATGCCTGTAATCCCAGCACTCTGGGAGGCAGAGGCAGGATTGCTGTGATATGAGTTGGAGGCTGAGCTTGGAGCCAGCCTGAACTACAAAGCGAGACCCTGTCTCAAAACACCTAAAAAAAAAAGAATATGTGGTCCCTCTTTTTATTTATACTGTAATAAAATGATCTAAACTTAAAAAAAAAAAAAGAAGAATATGTCCCTCAAAACACACTTCTCTCACTACTTGTTTCCATGTCCAGTTATTGCACATTTTCTTACTACTTGCTTGCACACAGCTTGCTAAGTCCTGTCTGGGCTTCCATACAAATGTTATCTTCTTGGATATCCGGTATCTCTCCTGAGTTGAATTCATCCCTTCCACTGTGCTTCAGAGTAACTGGAGTTCTGGAATACTTACATACAATACTTATATACTTATTTAGTGTGCCTTCTGTTTCTGCCTCCTTCACAAAATTAGAAAACATTCCTCATCTCTATATTACAAAATGTCACAAGAAGCACTAAAAAAAATTGATTGAAATGGAAACAAAACTTACGTTTATGCTTTTCTGTTTCACTATAGAAACATCCTCTACAGCAACTCTTTATAAATTCTGTAGCCATTACATTCAATTTCTAATATTCAACAAAAGACACAGACTTCCAATTTCTATTAACCTGTTGGTAGGATGGAAAGCAAGTTAAAGTTGCCATACTTAATGCCACTAAACAGCACCTTTAATCATATTATCTTTTTAAGACTTAATGAGGGATTTGAAGCAAAATATTTAAGAGAAAGATAACTTTTTGTTCTCTTACATAATTTTGTATACTTAGGAACTTTGTTATTTAAATGGAATGCTAAAAAAATCAGTAAATGAATGATTTCAATGTTAAACTCTGAAAGAAAGGGAAATCCCATTTCATTCTCAATTGTCTCATACTTAAAATAAGCTAAATCTATGCCCAAGCAAAATTTGAAAGAGTATATATTTCACATATAAATTGTGAGAAAATTTTCACTTTTTCCAGAAGACTTATTTTTGTAACCCAAAGTCTCTATAATTGCGGCCAATAAACAAGTACCTGTATGGTTTATGAGTTTTGATCCGCAGAATTACACTAACAAAAAAGTATATCTTGAACTCTGTATCTGAAACACATATACAAATAAGATACCATGCATACATAGTGTATTTCATATTTATGATCACCATAAAATTGGTATAAGAACTTCATGTCCCAATTTTTAAAATTCTTGGTCTTGAGGTCTTTGTTCTAAATGCATTCTCTTTATTTATGCCTACTTAAGTGCCATATATTTTTTTATGGGGAATTTTAAACACAGGCAAAAGAATATCGGACAACAAAACCCACATTACCCATATTAAACAACTATCAACTAAGAGAAAATCTTACTTCATTTTTACCTTCTCTGTCTTTAGTTTTTTTAAAAAAAATAAATTCCAATCTTGTAATTTCAACCATAAACACTTAAGTTTTAATCTTTAAAAGGTACAGAAGGACTCCTGAATTAACTTTAAGAGGTTCTCAGTGGCTGAAGACAGGTCACTTCAAACAGTATCTGTAATGTATTATAATATACTAAGTATTTCTGAAAAGTACTTTTTTCCCCCAAAAGCATAGCCACAGCAGCATTATTATATACAAAACTGAACATCAGCAACTCCTGAATATTTAGGCTTTCCTTATGGTTTCATTTTTTTAATGGTTGTTTTGTTGAAATCAAGATGAAAATCTTAATTGTTTCGTCTTTTTCTATCAGAAATAGTAGTACCACAATAGCTCTATGCACAAATATTTCTCAGGTATTTCCCAGTACGTATCTGTAAGATATGGAGCTACTGAGTCAAAAGCAAAATATGTGTAAATTTGTATTGCTAAACTTCTGAATGTATGAGAACAATTACTTGTTTTAAAAGTGTACTTTATTAGTAGAAGTTTGCAGTACATAATGATTACATTCATCTTGGGGAGCTGGTACATGGATATAACACATCTTAATTCTTTGTATTTCCACTTTCCCTTTCTTTCTCTCATCTCATCCCTTTCTGATGAGAACATTTGTTCCTGTCACCAAGAGAATGTCTAAATGCTGGAATTTTGACAATGTGATAGAAAAGAAATGATTAAGTTGTTTTAATTTGTATCTCTCTTTTAAGTGAGGTCGGCATTTTTCATATAAGATTGTAAAAATAGTCTGTTTGCTTTATATTTATTCATATGAATTCTTTGGTCATTATATCCTGCTTTGCTTTTTATTAGCTGGTGATATTTTCCTTTTCCAGCTTTAAAAGCTCTTCAAATACTCTGAAGATTATCTTCAAAGAACTTTGTTCTTTGTCTTTTTATTTTATTGTATTTTCTGCTATGCAAAAGTAGGTATTCTTATAGGTATACAAACATAAGATGTGCATAAAATATAATTATATGCAGAATGAGTATCCATTATCTAAAATGCTTGGACCATAAGTATTAAATTAAAAAATTTTTTTTCAAATTCTGGAATATTTATACATATGTTGTGAGATATCCTGGGGATGAAAGCCAAGTCTAAACATGAAATTAACTTGTATTTCATATAAGTCTTACATACTTAGAGGTAGTATTGTTCATGAAAAAGTTTTTCCATTTTCCATTTGGGTTATCATATTGGTACAAAATTTTGGAATATTATGAATACGTAAACAAATGAACATATACACACATATGTAATAATACTCATTTATATTTTTCCTTTTTGTTTCTGGACTGAAACATAGTGAAGTTTTTCCTGTATATTAATCATAAATAATTTACTTGCCTATTCTTCTAGTGTTTATATGCTGTTATTTTCTATATAGTTATCTTGGTGTCCAACATGAGAAATAAATCCAAACCTATCTTTCCCACTTGCTTATCCTAGTATTACATATGTACTTTGCATTTATGTGTTCATGTAAGTAGTCTAATCATATAAATTTAAAGCTATTATAACTAATTGGTGACTTAAACCAACGGTAATTTAGCTCTAAAAAATGCTGTTAAACTAAAATTCATTTTGTTTGACAGCAACATAACTATGTAGCTTTCTTTCATACAGTATTTGTATGTATATCTTTGTTTCCTGTTTTCATTTTACCAAACTTTACATACTCCAAATATGTCTCTTATAAATAGCATTAAGTTGGAAAATTTTAGTTCAGATTAAAAATTTTTTTTCTTTGGTTGGAGTTATCAATTCTAATGCTTTACATATTTATAAGTATTTAAGGTAATTTATATTTAAAAACTACCACTTTGTCTTGAGCTTTCTATTTATTCTACTTGTCCTGTTTCTTTCCTGTCATTCCTTCCTCTGGACTGCTTATAATCTCTACTTTTTCCTTTCTAATAAATTGACTACTGTATTAGTTTCCTATCACTGCTATAACAAACTACTATACATTTAATGTCTTAAGGTAACACAAACTTTACGTAAATGTAGTATAGCATTGTTATATTAGTAACCTCTGATGGGGTAATTCAAACTTTTGTAGGTTTTTTCCAATTATTTATTGTTTTTATAGATTATTCCTCATAAGTCTTATTTCCTTGTGCATTTGGTTATCTTATTCACTGACCATGGTAAGACTCTTTTAAGCCAAAAAATGAATGTATACTCTTCCAGAAAATATTTTTTTACCAGATCATTTTAAATTTATACTTTAACAAATAACCTAATTAAAATGGGCAAAGTATCTGAACAAATATTTCTTCAAAGACAGACAAATAGCCAATAAATGCATGAAAAGTGCTTCATGCACTTCTATCACTATTAAGGAAATGCAAATCAAAACTATAATGAAATATTTATACTCTATACAAAAAGGCATATAAAAATTAATATTGGTGGTGATGTAGAGGAAATAAAGCCCTGGTAGAAATGTAAAATGGTGCAACTTCTTTCCAAACACTTTAGCAGTTTCTTGAAAACTTCACACAAACTTACCATATAACCCAGGAATTCTATATATATATGAGAATGGAAAACACATTTTCATGCAAAACTTGGGTTTTTGCAGCCTTATTTATGAGTGAAAAAACTTAGCTGTGGAACAAGTTTTATTAGCTATTTTTTAAGAAGAGTTTAAAAAAAAGGAAACAACTACCTATCAAATGATGCATTGAAAAACAAAATACATTATGATTACATTTGTAAAATATAAAATGTACCAATAAAATCAATTTAAAAACCAAAATACTGTGCATATACTATGTCCATACAAATATTATTCAATGGCAAAAAGGAATGAAGCATTAATTCTTGCTACAATACAGATACACTTTTAAAACATGCTAAGTGAAAGAAGCTCATCACAAAAGACTATGGTAAATGATTCCATTTAAAGAAATTCTCAGAAAAGGTAAATCCCAATGAAATATCAGTGACTACCATAGGCTGAAAAGGGAAGGAGAAAATGGGACCTTATTACAAAAAGGTACAAGGCGTCTTTTAGGGGACAGGCAAGATTGTTCTTGAGTTAGTCATGATGATTGCACAATGTCATTAACACACGAAATACCATTAATTTCTACTTTTTTTTGAGACAGGGTCTAGTTTTGTAGTTCAGGCTGGTCCTGAGCTCACCATGTAGCCCAGGCAAACCTCAAACTCACAGGTATCCTCCTGCCTCTGCCTCCCAAGTGAGTGCTGGGATTGATTATAGGCGTGAGCCACCACAACCAGCACTGTGGTTTATGGTACTGATTGCTGATGAGCGTGAGTCATCATGCCCTGCATCATTGTACGTGGTTATCTGGGACTGAACCCGGGTCTTTCGCTTGCAAGGCAGGTGCGGGACCCACTGAGCTAATTCCCCAGCCCTGATTTCTACAATGTAAAGCAGTGAATTTCAGGTTGAATTATACTTTTTAAAAATCCTTTTAAAAAAGGCAGGATTTAAAGGAGATACGTTGCCTCTTCATATAGTCCTAGAACTGGATATTGCAAAAGTAGCCATGTTTTTAAAAGATAAATTTTAAGTCATAAAAATGTTCTTTTAAAAACTCCTACCTTAAAGCTATGTTTAGACAATTAAGGTGATATGAACTTTCGCCTATGACCTATTTATTGCTCACTACCTCCCAGGTATAGCTTTCTCCCATTTTACTTTCCTTGAAACTGCTTAAAAGCAGAGTGAGTTTTCACCCTTTTTATGACTAAATAGCCCTTTGAGATTCCAGAATTAGGGGCAGAAATTCTCTTGTTAGTTTGAATGAGCCCTGGGCTGACTTCCAACTATCTTTGGAGTACTGCAAAAAGCACAACTCCTATCAGTTCCACTAAGTTCCCTTTGTTTGGCAAATAGCCTCAGAGCAAACAGGATTTAAGAGCTCCTTTATTCTGTTGTTATCGCAGCTTTTTCTTAAATTTTAGCATGGAGTTGTTTTTAAAATATATAATTGAAATTGCTTTTTTAAAAAAATACAATAATCTTAGCTCTTTTCGGTAAAAGATTGGTCCAAATACTTCCACTTACTTTATCCCAAATATGAAAATCTGATATTTACTTTTCAAGTTAAAATTATTTCTCATGTTTATTACTAGAATTATAAAAACTAAAGGCAGGTTGATAAAGTTTCTATCAGTGTTGCTTCAGCATTATTTATGACCTCAGGTGATTATATTATATAGTTCAAGTGAAAGTTGATCTTCACTCATTTTTTGCTTTTGTTTTCTGAGACTGGGTCTTGCTATATAGTCCAGGTTGAACTTGTACTCACTATGTAGCCCAGACTGATGTCAAACTCACTAAAATACTCCTGCCTCAGCCTTCTTCATGCTCAAATTACAGGTATGTACAATCAAGCCTAGCAAAAGTTTACTTTGAAAAATGAAAAATTACCATTTTACAGTCCTATCAACAATGAAGAAGAGTGGTCCACTCCTCTCATACCCCACAGCCTCTCCAGTTTTTGTTATTGGAAACTGGTAGGAGGTAGGGTGTAGCAAAGCTGGCTGGAAAAATGGGTACTACTCATCAAGTGTAAGATCCCAGGGTGAGCCATATGATTTTCAAGATCCCACATATAGAACTTCTTGTGGGCTGCTACAAAATGTGGACCAAATAAAGGAGACCAGAAGCGAGAAGCACATTATCATGACTTCTCACAGTAGTCCACTCTTGATGCATAGTACACTTTTAGTTTTGCTTTTTAACATTTTCATTTTTATTTAGCCTAAGTTCACTCTACTGAACTAGTTCTTTTCTTACTCCTTTATCTCTTATTTTTTCAAATAAACTTTCGGCACTTTTTTTTTTTCCTTTTGGCTTGGCTTGACTTGTCCAATTCTTTGCTCGAGGCAAAAAAGATCCAGAATACTTTCAATTGGCAAGCTCTTTTAAAAAGAACTACCTGGCGCCGGAACCACTGAGCTAACTCCCCGGCCCATACAGTGCCAGGCGTGGTGGCTCACGCCTGTAATCTCACTAATTGGGAGGCAGAGGCAGGAGGATTGCTGTGATGTGAGTTTGAGGCTGAGCTCAGGGCCAGCCTGAACTACAAAGTGAGACCCTGTCTCAAAAAACCTAAAAAAAAAAAAAAAAAAAAAGAACTACCTCGCAACCAACCACAATAGAAATCAATATGGAGATCCTTTAAGAAACTAACAAAAGAAATTCTACTTGACCTCGTGAATTCCCATTCTAGGAATCATCTCCAATGAGTTAAAGGCATTACATTACAGTGATATATGCATACCCAGGCTGCACAATTCATAATAATTAACTCTTGGAAGCAGTTTATATGTCTACTAATAAATGAATTGATAAATAAAATGTGGTATTTATACACAATGGAGTACTATTATGCCATAACAAAGGATAAACTTGACTCTTGTAGGAAAATGGAGGCCTTTTGAGACCATAATGTTAAGTGAAGTAAATCAGATACACAATTTTAAGAATTGCATGGTTTCTTTTATGTGAGAAACATAAAATATATAGTGCAAAATAAGATAGACAATATGGGAAAGGAGAGAAAAGTTATCATAACCCAGTAAGAACCAATGTATTTAAAAGTATACCTTGATTTAGTACAAATGTCTTGCCTGTTTTATATGTTTTTTGGCCTGTAAATCTGTATGAATTACAATTAACTTTATAACAACTTAAAGAAGAAATAAATGAATCTGATGCTAGCAAAAAAAACTTTTAAAAGGTGGAAGAGTGGAGAGAAATGAGAAACAAGAATAGAGATGTGTGATATACATGTACCAATTCCCCAGGATGAATGTAAATATTATGTACTGCAAATATATTCCACTAAAAATTTAAAAATAGAACAGACAAAAAGGAAATAAAAAATTAGAAGACTTAAGAAGTCTAGTTTTAAAAAATGCATGAGTGAATATTAAATTTATTATACAACTAAAGCAAATAAATCTGTGGAATAATAAAATGGTTAGGGAAAGAACAGCTTTGAAACACAGCCAGTTACATGGAAACATACGATACATAAAGATAAATACAGGAATGAAGACTAGAATAATCAATAAATGATGCTGGGAAACTGATTATCCAAATGAGCAACAGTAAAAAAACTGAATTCTTATTTTCAACACACAAAAAACAATTCTGTATGAATTAAGAACATAAATATGAAAGATATCATTTCAATAGCCTCTTTAGAGCAGTTTCAGGCTCACAGAAAAATTGAAAAACTATAAGGATTTACTATATATTTCCAAGGAAAAGAATATTTTAAAGCTTTTAGCAGAAAACATCAGCCTGTATTTTTACGATCTCAGGGAAAGGAAAGATTTGTTAAACAACATGCCAAAAGCACAAGTCATGTACTATAGATGTAATCATTATGTACCACAAACATGTACTAATAAAAATAAATATTAAAAAATGAAAAAACAAAAGTACAAGTCATAAAGGAAAAAGTTGACATAGTTAGCTACATTAAAGGACAGAATATATTTACTAAGGTTTTATAAAAAAAAAGTTAAAAAACAAGCTGACTGAGAAGGTATTTGCCACAAGTATAACTAATAAATATTTGTAAAATAGGAAAAAATATAAATAGGCATCTCTCAAAAGAGGAATTATGAGAAGTTTTATATCATCAGTAATTAAAGAAATTAAATCTCCAACAGGTCACCATTCCATTTGCCAAAAAAGCAAAAATACGTAGCTGTGAAAGTACAAAGGTCTTACATATTGACAAGAAAAGGACAGAGTAAATACTTATTGCTTGTAAAAGTACAAACTAGTACAACCACTTTATAAAATAATTCAGTGTTATCTAACAAAACTGAACATCCATTACTCTGCTTCTAGATTTAAGAAGCCTAGGAAATTTTTGCACATAGATACAAAGAAACATGGATTGGAGTGGTCAGAATAAGATAGTATTTTTTTTTTTAATGTATGGAATCCGAATTTTATTATCTATGGAATCCTAAGCAACCTGCTAATCCTATTTGACTTAAATTTCTTTTTTTTTCTTTATTGAATTTATTGATACATTTCAGATATACATTATGGTCTCATTCATCATTGAGAATTTGTATCTGTACATGACATATCTTGATTACTATTTTTTCCCATTTCCCTGCCCTCCCTTCAACCCCTCCAACTCCTTTCATACATAAGCTTTGTTTCCATTTTCTTTCGTTTTTACTGTCAATTTTTTTTCTTTCCATTCTTTGCTTACCCCTGCTCCCCCTAGTTTCCCTTCCCCTTTGAACATTTTCTTGCTATTTCACAATATGAAAAATGTAACATTTTTTAAAAGAAAAAAAGAAACATGAAAATACCTTAAAACATTCAGTTACAGGATTACAGATAAACAGTATAAAAGCCCTATGACAGAATGATATATAGGAATAAAAAGTTCCACATCAAAGTGGAAGAATATGACAAATATAATGTGTTAAAAAGTCATAGAAATTGTATAGCATATTTTTTAAACAGAGCACTCCAAAATAGACAAACTAAGTAATGCTGTTTAAGAATGTACATGTATGTAGTAAATTTATGTAGAAAGACAAGGAAAGGGAAACAAATTCAGGGAGAATGACAGGGCAACTTCCACATGTTGATATATTTATTATCAATATATATAATAATATATTATTTCTTAAGCATGACATGAATTAAGATTGTATTCTTTAATCTTTATCTGTGTTGAAAGCAGTGTTTTTCACAGATGAAATAATTTCTCAATTGAAAAGTAAACACAGTTATGGTATAAAATATGAAGAAAATAAAGATTATTCTTCATCTCATCATGAAAAAATTACTGTACTTAAAGGAGGTAAGTCTTTTATCCTTTTTGTGGTATAAATGACCTCCAATACATTTTGTCTTTAAAATATAAAATTAGACATCTGTATATGTTAGTGAAGACATCACGATAAAATGAATATATCCATTATCCACTAAAGTTGCTTCAAGTTGTCCTATTGTCTTTTAATCAATCCCTTATCTTCCCTTGCCCTATTTCTAACTAATCACTGATGTCCTTTCTTTTATATTAGATTAATTTGCATTTTCTGGAGTTTTTGTGAGTGTATGTTTGGACATTGTTTATGTATCTGGCTCACATTAGACACCACCAAAGTTTTTCAAAATGATTGCCCAATTTACACTTCCAAAGGCAAAGTATGAGAGTTCTAGTAGCTTCAGAGCCCCATCAACACTTGGTAGCTTGACTTTAATTTTTAACCATTCTTTTCATATTTTTAAGCAATCTATTCATTAACTATTTGTCTGAAATCCAGAACAAAAACAAAAATCAAACCTTTGATGAAGACTGAAACAGAATTGTATAGAAGTTTAAACTAAGAGCATTTTCCTTTTAACGGATAATAATTGATTCAAAGGCCTAAACTAATATAAGCCTTAATTCTTCTTTGACCAAAATATCTGACTTCTACACAAGAGTTTTAAAGGAATTATTGAATTACATGCATCAAGTGACTTAAAAGCAAGTTGAGAGTATCAAAGAAGTGGAAGTAGGCCAACACAGTTTATATTTGTGATTTAAACACTGATAAGAACATCTGAACCCA
>PVIR01040534.1:0-13203 GCA_004026965.1 Petromus typicus | reverse complement strand
TAGTATGTCCATAGCATAAAATGATATTTGTTTATAAAAAGGAATGAAAGATGCCTGTTACCATGTGGATGAACTTGAAAACAATGGTAAAAAAGAGAAGCCAAACACAATAGGTCACACAAGGTGTGATACTCTTTCTAAGAAATATGATGAGTAGAAAGAAGCACAAGGAATTGATATGTATAATGAAGTTAGAGGGAATTGAACAGGGAAGCAGTTTGATTTGGGCTGGCTAGAATACTTTGAGTCTTTAGAGAGTAGTGATAATATAGCTCTGTGGACGTATTATGTGCAGTGTAAATACATAATCTGAATAGAAATGTAAAATATATTGCTTTGTTCACGTTAAAATTATTAGTCTTTAGGTGTGTGAATTTTACCTGAACAAAAATTATTCTCTCAAAATCTGAAAAAAACTAAGAACATTAAAAAAAGACATTCTATGTGCTGATTTAAAAAATTAATTGTAATTTTTATAGCAAATATTAAAATCATTTTTATTTTCCCTGGTATAAAGTAGGATATTGGAGTCTTAGCATTTTGTATAAAGATATACATATAAATATATTTATTGGAATCTTGTATTTCATATAAGGAAACACATATATATTATATGTATATCATATAATATACATATATATAATTATATGTATGCATATTCATATATATAGATATACATATACATATATACACACACATATTATATAATATAAGAGTTCTTTCAGCAAACTTACTAACTCAAACCATGTGTTCTTTGCCTCATCACAACAGTTAAATTTTTACAAAATCCAGTGTCTGGTCGTCCTCTCTTTTTAAGTCCTAGATCAATGCCCTAAGAATCTGGGTGGTGAAAAACAAAAATAAGAGTGCAGCTGAGTGTCTAAAGTGGCTCATCTTCCATTAGCACCTTTTAAAGTGCTACTCCATGCTTTACTTTTGAGCGTGGACTCTCTTATTCAGACAGCGTGTGATTTGCGTGACTTGATCTGAAGTCATCAAATTTTTTCCTGTATTCAAATAACGCATTGCTCACAAAGTCTTCACTTTAGACAGTTTTGCCTGGTCAACAGTATATGAATGATAAAATGCAGTCATCATCATCTCACCCCATGGATTATTATAATCATCTACAGTGAAGTCCGAGGGTTTCTGTTGGGGTAAAGAATAGAGAGGAAACGGTATCTGTGTGCATCACCAGGTGTGTCAGCAGGAGACAGTGGCCTGAGCCCACGGGGAGGCTGTGCGCAGAAGGTACTGAAAGAAGATCAGGGAAGGAAGTCCATGGACAGTAAAGAAGGACACCAGAAAACAAGTGTGAACAGGAGCCGCTGGGAGGTGACTCCACAGACATAATGCACGGCCTGATAGCTTCCTTCAGCTGGGTCTCAGGAAACCGAAAGGGTAAATAGGGACTAAAATGCATGATAGGTATTGTGAAATAGTAAAACAGTGCTCAAAGGGAAAGGGGAACTGGGAGTGGGCTCAGAGCAAAGGAAAGAAGAAAAAGAAAAAAAGAAAAAAACAGAAACAAAGCTCGTATAGATGGGGAAGGGTGGAAGGGTTAGGGGGAGGACAAGGGAATGGGAAAAAATAAGAACCAAGGTCTATCATAGTCAGGTACAAATTCTCAGTGATGAGTGTGACAATAATGTATTCCTAAAATGTACTCATAAACTCACTTTTAAAAAAATAGAAAATAGTATCTTAAAAACTAGCTCTTAAATACTGTATTTTACTCAAAAAAAACATAAAAGTAATAAAATTTAACCATTAGGTACAGTATATAAACTCACTTGTATGAAACATTTCAATAATAAATTTCCAAATAAAATGGACAATTCTTGGTATTACCTTACAGAGTGAGAACTAGGTTTTCAAGTATGGTGACTGTAACAAGTGTAAAACATTTATTCTGTCATTTCCCAGAAGCAACCCTAATGCATCACCTGTACTATTCACTCTTCTCCGTAGTCCACTGGAGGCATTGATTTGAGAACAAGTTGATTGGAAGCACTTACAGTTGTGTATTACGAAGGTTAAGATTTATGGGACTACATTGGATGCTTATTTGAGGCAAAAAGAACACCATCAATTTCTGAACGTAAGAGGCCAGGATGAGCCTCATTAGTGTTACTATGTTTGGCCCACAGAATCTGCAAATGGAATAAATTCTGTAGTTCACAAAGCAAAAAGATATAATGATTTTTTTTTTAAATTCTGGACTCTTAAAGAAAATTACTGACTTCCTTGCAAATGGCAAACGAAAAGCAAATGGTACTCAAAGATCAAGGTGAGTCCTCAGACACAGGATCAATCAGCCCTTGTCTGGTCAAAGTACATGTTCTCTGAAGGGGACCCCAAGCTGTCTCACGTCGGTGACTTTTGCAGTTAGTGAATGATTAAGCAGGCAAATGAGTTCCTGTTTCTCCTTTGGATGGCACAGTCCTTGATTTGCTCACAACTCCTTTTTTAAGGCTGAGAAAGAAAAAACAAACACACGTCATTATTTCTATGTCATGAAAAATGATATTGAAATCAGACTTCGGATTAAAATGCACTAGGATGAAGCATTTTTTAAAAGATTTGATATTCTATAACACCATGTAAGTCCTAGAAGGATAAAGCTTTTATCTCTTTTTTAAATTTTTCAAAATAATTCTTTTCCTGTGAGTGTTCCCATACAACAGAAAATTTTAATTATTTCCCTGTGTGCAATAGTGTCTTGCTTTTATTCTAGATGATGTTCAGTTGTTCCACTGACCTTTATAATTTAGTAGTATTTTTGAAATTTTTACATATGAGTTAAAACTATTTTTAGTTTATAAAAGAGACAATGAGAGATAATTTTATCTTGCCCTGAGAGTGTTTAAAGCAGGCAAAACATTTTTCATGTGGTGTATTTCTATTCTTGGATGAGATATATGTACAGATACATTATGAGGAATTTATAAAAATGTGATTGATGGGAACAATATGACAGGAACCAGAATTCCATTGCTGTGCTATTCTTTAGGGAATGTTATCAGATTAAAAAGGAATACTATTTTGATTGAGAACAAAATTGTACATGTTTAACTTTAAATGTGATCTTTAGTTACTAAAAGCTAGAAATTTTCTTTTATATATGTACTAATTGAAACATATCTTCTTCACTCGTCATTAAATGATCTGGTTATTTTTAACACGAAACTGACATGAGTGGTAGAGTGTTCACCTACTGTGTGGTAGCCTCTGGGTTCAATCTCTACCATAAAACTAATAATTACATAACCTTAAATAATTTAGATGCATATATGTGTGTAACATTTATTCACTGTTCATATTGCAGGTATTTTGCATAGGTTTTATGTGAAGAGTGATTCTACAAAAATCA
Source organism: Petromus typicus (assembly GCA_004026965.1). Taxonomy (NCBI): domain Eukaryota; kingdom Metazoa; phylum Chordata; class Mammalia; order Rodentia; family Petromuridae; genus Petromus; species Petromus typicus. The sequence goes on along the minus strand of PVIR01040534.1, from coordinate 9,830 downwards.
GTTAGCAGTTTCTCTGTTTTTGCATCAGAAAGCAATAGCAAGAATGAAGAATTTTAACACATTTTATTATGTTCTCCCCAGATGTAGAATGAAATCAAATGGAAATGGGTCACAACAGCAACCTAAACTAAGCATTTCTCTTCTGCATGAATGATTCACTGTGAACTCTATAGAAGTGCAAAGAGGATAGGAAATCTTTTATTTTGTCTGAGAGAAAAAATTTTGAGAAACAATATTAGAGAATAATCACCCAGAATTAATACTACTGTTAGCAAATAAAGGCAGAAAGGAGAGAAAAAACAACGCTTATATACAAATGTTTCTAACCTCTGAAATACTTAGAAGACAAAAAAGTCGGAGAGTAAGTCAACATGACACAAAAATAATGATCTCTAGTAGACTTTTGCCTTATAGACTTGATATATAAATAAAAATTTGAAATTGTCTCTCAGGACTTGAGAAGGGAATGCTGACATGACAGGAGAGGCGCTAAGGGGGAAAAAAGAGATGCAAATATTGTCTTTATTCTAGTTAGCTACCAAATTGATGCAGTTCTTCTCTGCATCCAGAATATTGCAAGTTCTTTTTGAAGATGAGCTCCTTCCACAAGCCTGTGAGCCTGTTTGATTATCCTGTGTGCTTTGCAAACAAGAAAACTGAAATGCATAGATTTCCAAGTTTACATGGACAGTAAGTGGCAGAAACAAGATTAGAAATCAGGAATTGTATCTTAGTTTTGATTACTGTCATTTTACAAAACACAGCAAGCTATAGATTTGTTTGCTTTGTACGAAATAATGTATTTTTAGAAGAAAATTGGGAAAGACTCACTAGTTTTTATCACTTTCTTATCAGTACCTACACACATACACACAGAAATATGGGTAGTATATTAATCACTGAGGATGAACTGGCTAGAAAATAAGGAATTAAGATTTGTATCTAGTAAATTAGGAGTTTTCTCTTAATAAAGACTTAGCTGTCTGACTTTAGTGCCTTTAAATCAAACAGTTTCAAATATATAAATAAATGATTGCTGTAGGGAACTACTTCCAGTTGCTTTGAAGGCTGTGGTGCCTGAGGACCCATGAGGACATGACGTCACCATCAAGCACATGTACACAATGGGTTATACTAATATAGCATGATGTGGCATAATCTACCACACATGCACTACATGGTACTGTAAGGACACAGTGACTTAAGGTTATATATCGGCTTTATATATAAAGGACAAAGAATAAAAATGTTTGCTTTGTTGCTGTTGCTAATGTAGGTTCCATGTGATCCTTTTCTTGGGGAACTTGCCCATAAAAATACCCCTTCACCACACCCCATCCCCAAAATAAGTGGCCAATTCAGCTGGAAGAAGTGAATGTTCCCTTGGCACCTGTCTGTGGAAACTGTGTGATAGTGAAGGAGAATCTTAGGGGGTCATTGACGTGCTTCCCCAGCACTGTTTTGGTTACTGTAGCCACATTTTGGCAGCATGGAAGACCTCCAAGGACTGGAAAGCAGGCCACCTGACACCCAAAGATATACTGAAGGCCTTAGAAATACTGAATGTATAAATCTCTCCCACTCAGCATAGTAGAGCAGGTGGCTTGGCTGTTTTTGATTCTTTTCTGCTGTGTAAGGAAAGAGGAAAATGACTGCCACCAGTGAATGCACCACCAGTGAGTGCAATCTACACTGGAGAGTCTAGAACTGGCCACAGTGGAAACCAGATTGAGGGGCATAGGGAGAAATGGCCTCCGTGTGAAGCACATTTCCTTATTACTGGGAGACTTCCCTGGTAAAAGATAGCAGGTAATCAGGCTTTGATAAACAGAACGATGGCAGCAGTCTGCCTAGTTTGGAAGAATTCAGGTGACTTGGCAGAGCAAGTCAAAAAATGAACAACCTACGTAGACTTAATAACTATGCTATGGGAAAATTGACATGGGACAAATTGTATTTGTTATGCAATAACATATCCTTGAGGAAGAGCTGCTTACAACACACATAAAAGACTTAATCCTGGCCAGTAGACCTTCTCATTACCAGTTTAACCACAGGTAAGGTAGATAGGCAGCCTTTGGATATATTGCTAACCTTGAGGTGGCAGCTGTGCCCCAAGCATCTACACTGGCTGGAAGATCCAAAAAACAATGAGTATTGGGTGGTTGGTTTCACACTCTTATGATGTTTATTCTTCCCTAGTTACTAGATATATACTGAGGGCCAACACAGAGACTAGTGCTCAACTTGAGTCCACACAGAGAAAATTCTTTTTGAAAATTTGCATGGTAAATACTTCTGTCTGAGGACATCTTCACCATGTACCACTGGCTCTCCTGGAAGCCATGAGGGCTGTTTGTAAAGCAATATCAGCTGCCTGGGGGCTATGATGAAAGAGAACAGACCAAGATGGAAGAAACTAAAACAATGTGTTCTATGCACAGCCCTTTCAACTCCCAGTGGGACTCATGCAGAAACCAGACAGAACACGGTGGACAACCACATTACCGGAAATTGAATAAAGTGAACCCCTTATTGCAGAGGGTGCTACCTAATACTGCAGACCTGATGGACTGTCTCATCCTGACACCTGGTTGATACCATCATGTTGTGGATTTGGCTAACAACTGACAGTATTAGTTTAACCTCTAATGGCCTTGCAGATTCGGAACATACTGTGCACAATCTGAAGGAAGATTTGCTGACCTAGGGGTTGACCATCTATGAAGACAAGGACCATATCTCTGGCTTATCTGTTGAATTCTTAAGTGTTATCTGGTCAGGTAAGATAAAAGTAATTCTTGAGGACTGGGAAAGAAGATTTGGAAAGACTCACTAGTTTTTATCACTTTCTTATCAGTACCTACACACATACACACAGAAATATGGGTAGTATATTAATCACTGAGGATGAACTGGCTAGAAAATGAGGAATAAGATTTGTATCTAGTAAATTAGGATAGACATAACAGAAGTTGTTCAGTGGAAGCTGATTTTTAGTACTGAAAGAGTGATTACATGAGCCCATAGGGCCCTTAGCAAAAGCAAAGGAGCAGAAGTACCCTATTGGCTTTTGGTCAAAGTTTTGGAGAGGAGGAGACAGTTAATATCTCTGATTGAGAAATAGTTATTAGTCATGTGTGCTGCTGGGCATGTCTATGAAAGGACCATGGAGAAGCAGACTGTGGAAGTACAAACTAGATATCCAATTGAGGTCTGGGTCTATCCATGTAACCTGTCCCAGAAGTAGAGTATCCCAGGTCCCCACCTTAACATGATGAGGGACATACTTACCACAAAGGAACTCCTTCTTGGCTAGTCTATTGGCGGCCAAATTAGCAACAGTCATGGGACCTATAACATACATGGGACAAGAAGCTGGACAGGATGATGGATTGCAGGGCATGACATTTAACCTTTCTGAGAAAGAGAAGGCTTGGTACACCAATGATCCCATCTGTAATACAACCCCACCATGAATGGTAGTTTCTGTCCAGCTCAGTATGGGAATTCTTTGGTTTGAAACCACAGTAGTTAGATCAAGCCAATGAGCAGAGTTTAGGGCAATGTGGCTACTTGCAATCCATAAGGACAGACTTGTACATGTTGCCACAGACAGTTGCACTATATATCAGGGACTTATGCGCTGGATAGCCCAAGTGTGAGAAATAGAGTACCAACCTCTATGCATGGGTAACATCCCATTCGATCACTATTGAAAGTGCAGCTGGCCTATTTGTGTATTTCATCCACAGATCAAGGTCCTTAAGTAATGAAAAGCAATGATACTGTGGCTGCTTAGGCCATTCCCCATGGGGGTGATGAACCTAGTACTTAGTTCCAAGACCCTTACCTGGCAGCAACAGAAATCTAGGTCTGGTATTCTAAGCCAAGAGGTATGATGATTCTGACTCTAATACTATCACAGGATGAACATGTGGCCTGAATATCCCTGGAATGGGGAGATCTCCCTATAGTGATTTCTCTTTCTGCCTTTTCCTTTTAACTAAGATAAATCATGCTAATGACATAGTCTTCTGTGCACACACAATCTCCTGGGTACACCAAGCCATATCATTGTGCAGTGAACTGCCAAGGGCCATCCATGGAGAATCACACAAGCCTTCCTGCTCAACTGGACATACTGCCAGAAACCAAACTGGACTGGCTGTGACTGGGATCCATGACACCAGGTTGTCAAGGCTCTGATCCAGGAGGGCATGACCACTCTAGAAGGACTAGGACCTGATATGTATAGTGTTTGGGGGTAGATAGCAGGAAATCGAGGTAGCAACAGAAATCAGTATTGAAGGGATGGCCATCAATTGTGTTGTAGCAGCAATAGTGTTAATGATATTATGCTGTTCTCTCTATTGTTGCTGTGATCTTTGTGCCTAGGAGTCAAATTTGTGGACCACTCACAAAGAGTAACATCCCCTGACCTGTGAGGGAGTGACTTATAAGAAATCCACTTTAGATTGCTTCAAAGCCAAAGGCACTTGAAAACCTATAAGGACACAACCCCACCATCTAGCACATGTGCAAATGGGATGCTCTTATATAAGCATGACTTGGCATAGACTACTGCACATATATTACACAGCTATGTAAGGACACAGTGACATAAAAGTATATAGCAGTCTATATAAGGACTGAGGAATGAAGACATCTTCCTTTGCTAATGCTGACATATGCTCCCTGTATTTTCTTTTACTTTGTGATAACATCTGCAAAAATACTTCTTCAGACCCTCACTCCTCAAAATTGCTTTATAAATGTAGAAGTGCTTTCTGAGATTAAAAAAAAAAATAAAATTCACATGATAGCAAGCCAATGCCACAGTCACATACATAAAAGTATAGACAAATATTACTTCAGAATGGTAGATGGAAAAGATAGGTATAAAATAGAAATGGATGCAGAGTAATAAATGTATTTGAAAATTGATATGCATGTATATTGAAGTAATCTAGTTTGAATGCAAAGGGCTTTTTCAAAGAATTCACAGAGCTCAACTAAAAATAACTTAAATTGCATTGAAGTGAGGAAAAACAGATAATGTAAAAGGTGTTATTTATGATAATTAGGATCCAAAAATACTTCCCAGAAGTTCATTGTGTTGAAGCCACGATTGCAAGTTGATCAGATTTGAGATCATGTTAGATCATGAGGACTCTAAAGCCATTAAGTAGATTAATCCATTTGATGACTTCATTGCCTCATGAGCTCTAATGAGAAGGAGGAGTCTAGCTGGATGAAAAAGATCACTGGAAGTGTGGCTTGGATAGATATATTTTGTTTCCATATCTTTTGTAAAATTGATTTTATTGGTACATTTTAGGTGAATGATCACATTCAACATTGAGAATTTGTTCCTGTACATGGCACATTTTGATCCTCATTTTTCCTATTCCCTACCGTTCCTACAAATCCCTCATCCTCATATATACATAAATTTCTTTCCATTTATTTGTTTTAATCATTTTTCTTTACCTCTTTTGATTTCCCCTACCCTCCTATTTCCTTTTTTCTTTGCTTCTTTCCTTCTCTATCCATTTCCCAGCCATCCATTTCCTAGCCATCAATACAAGAGCAGCCTTCCTTGCTATCCCCTCTACCATTGCTTGACATTGACCTGAAGCAATATGACTGGATGATCATGGAATGAAACTTCTAAAACCATGAGCAGAAATAAATCTTGCTTTTTTTGGTTGCTCTTGTCATAACATTAGAAAGCTGAATAACCTATCATCCTAAGTAACAATGTCAAACACTCATGATTCAGGACAGTTCAGGAAGAAAGGAAGTCATAAGCAAATAAAGATATATAACTTGCAACAAATTTTGCTGACATACTCTCTGTGTGAGTGTATATGTATGTGTGTGTGTGTGTATATACATATATGTGTGTGTGTATAATATATATGTGTTTACATATGTGTTTACACATATATATTACACATACACACACACACACACACACACACACATATATATATATATATGTATATTCTACTAACAAAGTAAAAATAAAAAATAATGAACCTGGAAAAATTTGGATAGAAATCATGAAAAATACTTTACAGATGCAAAAACTGAAAAATATACAACTTCACTCATAAGCAATGCAAATACAAACTAAAGCCTCGTGTAAATGCTTTCCTATCCACCAGCACATCTTTAAGTTGTTTAACATCAAACATTGGCCAACATACGTAAGAAACACCACTCACTCATTAGAGATGAAGGTGGAAAATCTACTTGGAAAGCCGTTTCAGCACTAGCTCCAGAGTTGAACAATTCTTAAGCTTAGTGATATACATTGGAATCAGCTGGGGATCTTTACTTAAAAAAAAAAAGTCAACACTGACATACAGCTTCACTTCAGCAGTTCTGATTTAATTCCTGTGGAGTGAGATCATGTTCTCAAAGTTTTAGAGGCTCTTTGGTTGATATCAAAGCACAGTGAGATGTGGGAACTGCTGCTAATAACTGCAGGGGTGGAAATGATTTAAAGGAGACAACCTTAAGGGGTGTGTTGTACATGGTTTTTTGAAAGCAACTACAAAAAGTAAATAAACAAAGGTTGGGATAACTACACACAAATACAGTAAGAATGTGCACTGATCTCCCATGGATAAATCATTGTGGAATATTGAATAAAACAAAATGAGACGACTTCATGCATTAATAATATCAACTCTCTGAAAAATGATTTTGAGAGAAAAATATTTATTGCAGAAAATATATAACAATATGTTTCTCATTTTTATAGTGTCTGAAGAATGGAAAAGCAAACATCAAGTTTTAATTTAGCCTGAATACTTGGGATAAATGATGATGAAGAAAGAAACCTTAAGGAATAATTGGTGTAGTTTTCAGCATAGTGGTTAGTTCTGTGAGATGAGAAAAAACAAGTCTCAATGACTGGACTATATGAGCTAAATTAAATATTCTGTGTCCTGCCCTGGAGGTACATAGCTGGTTTGTATTGTTATTCTTCATCTCTGTGTAGCTTATATTAAAATATTATTCATGTAATCACTAATACTTTGGCTACTGAAAGGAAGGATGTGGGTAAGGTGTCAAGTTTGAATACATATACAACAGCTAAGGGGCCACTGCTAAAGTTTTGATATAGGATGCAATTATACATCCCCGACTAACTCCGGTGAGATCCAGGAGGCATGGACAGCCTAGGAAGGTATTCTAGTTTCAAACACTTTGACATTGTAGTTCAGGATAACAAGTTTGGTAATTATAAAAGGGTAAAATCAAGAAACTTTTATAAATTTCTATGCTAATCATATAAATAATATCTGTCATTTATTATATTAGGAAAACATGAATGTAAAAATATTAATGAACAAGGAACAGATCCCTGTCTCTCCTGATCATGTCCTTATTTAACTTCAACTTAACTTCTACTTCATTGAACTTCATTTAACATCTACTAAGGTGTAAAAGACATATGAAAGCCCAGGTCTCAGGAGAAAAGACCAGGCTTAATATATTTTTGCTGATCATTAGTACATACTATTAAATGGAGCTGGATGCAAAGACAAAACTCCATAAGGTAATGCAAAGTGAAGAAGAGGACAGTCTTGGATTAGAGGAAATAAATAGGGAAGGTCCATGGAGAGAAAAACTGAAAAGATATTCTGTAGAACTCAAAGAAAACCCAATGTGGTATTTGGTGAATGGGATATAATGCTGCCACATGTCACTGTATTAATTCTACTTATTACACTATGGCTCATTCTGAAAGTTAAAATCTAGTTTATGCTACATCCAGCATAAACCAGTAGTTAAGTAAGAGAAGTAAAACATTTCTCACTTTTAAGTAAGGAACTCTTTCTCTGACAACTGAAAATTTAAAAGTGTATTTAACAATATATAAAATTAAGTGTTAGATAGTTATTTACTAATTGATTATTTTACAATAGTAGTTATATTAACTGCATAGATTTTTATGAACTTTTTCAGCCAGCAAATACTGACAGATAGGTCTAACTTTACAACATTTCCAAGGTGTATCTGAGAAGATTGTAGTAGTTTTTACAAAGTTCAGACTTTGAGCAATAGCTATCTATCACTGATATCACAAAATTGTAACAGGATGGGAACCATTACTTATTCAAATATGAGTCTCTAAATTCGTGATTGTGCTGACATACTCTCAGAAATAAGAAAGAAACAATTGACAATTGAAAACTACATCAGTGAACTAATGAGAAAATAATATTTTGTGTCAAAAATTCCTTACTCAAACCATGGAAAATTCTTCAACATGGGAACAATCCCATATTGCAAATGGATTAATGGATTAAGTAATCTTTTGGAGTTTATAGATCTGTGAATGATTATGACAACTGTTTGAGTAAAATTATAGGTTTATGTCCAATTAAATTAGAATAATGTTTTCATAAGCAGACCTATAAAATGTCTTATAAAATATCAGTTCTTCTGCTTTGAGACTGTTCAACTACATTCCCTAGACTCAATATTTCTATTTTTATATAGACTTCTTTGTAAAAGAATTTGTGCAACTCATCCAAAATCTGTTCACCATTTTATTCACAGAATGAGTCTGAATTCCTGTGTGTAATATTTTGTATTATTCCTTTATGGTATTATACCTCAATTCTGTATAAACAATGAATCATAGGTTTCAATCTTGAAACATTATTAATCATTAATGAGATCTAAATATTTATGGGCATATAAAAATTTTTGTAATACAGAAATATTCCACACAGCAAAACAAGGATAATAAATTTAACATTTCAGAAATACGAATTTTTTTATTTGTTAGAAATAGGTTTCAATGATTATAAACATTTTAATGAGTAATTTTATTTACAGTCACATTAAAGCTTATGTATTTATATATTTTCTAAATAATAGAGATATATATTTTATTAGTACTTAATTGAATACATAATTAATACATTAATTATTGGGAGTTGGTACAGGTATATATCACATCTAAAACCTTTTGACCTCCTCTTCCTGTCTCCTGTCTGCTTCTGTTTCCACAATTTTCATCTCCTTAGTAAGAACAGCCATGTACATTTCCCAATCTAGCCTTAATCTTCCTTCGTACTTCTAGAGAAACTTCGAACTCATCAATAACTCTTAAATAGTAAATAACTCTTCTAGATTTTACTCTTTTATGCCAATATTTAAGACAATAGTGGAAAACCTTATAATACTTTACAAAGGAACAAAACAAATGCTCCTGAGTTTCTGTGAAATATAGTGAAAAAAGACTATTAGCATATTTAACAATAAAGTATCAGTGTATTAGCATATAAACAATCATGTTTTAATAATATAAAATATTATCAAGAAAAATCAAAATAACTAAAACTATATTGAATAGGAAATATTTTATCGGAAGATGCTATATAATCTTTAAAATACATCAAATATATAATTTCTTATAGAAGAAGAGCACATAATGATACATGTAATACAACCTCACATGGTACTAGAGATGTAATTTGTTGTGTTTTTTGTTTTGTTTTGTTTTGTTTTGTTTTGTTTTTTAGTTTTTTGAGACAAGATCTTTCTTTGTAGTTCAGGCTGGCACTGAGCTTAGCCTTGAACTCATTTCAATCCTCTTGCCTCTACCTCCAAAGTTCTGGGATTACAGGGGTGAGCCACCACACCCATAACTGTGGCATGTAGTACTGATTGCCACTGGGTGGGAACTACCATGCCAAGTATTATTGTATGTGGTTACCGGGGATTGAATAAGGGACCTTGTGCTTGCAAGGCAGGAATTGGAACCACTGAGCTAAATCCACAGCCCCCCCTTTTTTTTT
>PVIR01040533.1:0-13274 GCA_004026965.1 Petromus typicus | reverse complement strand
TAAAATGCAGATGTTCCTCAGCATCTGAAGGGGCAGCATCTGAGTGACCTGCATGAATGCCATCAATCTCCTCACCAGCTTTATGCCAAAATTTTATGAAAAAGTAAAACAAATTTCAAGGCCGGGGAGTTGGCTCAGTGGTTCTGGCACCTGTCTTGCAAGCGCAAGGGCCTGGGTTCGATCCCCCGGTTAACCACATACCATACTGGGTGTGGAGACTCACACCCAGCAGCAACCAGTACCACATACCACAGTGCCAGGTGTGGTGGCTCATACCTGTAATCCCAGCACTCGGTAGGCAGAGGCAGGAGGATTGCTGTGATGTGAGTTGGGGGTTGAACTCAGGGCCAGCCTGAACTACAAAATGAGACCCTGTCTCAGAAAAAAAAAAAAAAAAAAAAAAAAAACTTAAAAAAAATTTCATAACCAAAAAATAAGGGAACAAAAACTTTTCTTGATGCTGAAAGTTCTAAGTAATTAAATTTTCATTACTCTGCATGACAATATGCACGTGATCGACAGATGTTTTCATTGCTTGTTAAAGGGGAAGCTGTACACAATTTGGTGGTGGGTCCTGATCATCTCATGGGAACATTCTGTATGAAACAAAACTATAATGTAAAGTCTTTAGCTTATAATGGAAAGCTGTGCATTACTTGCTGGAAAAAATGATAAAATAAAATGATCTTGACTTGAAACAATATATAGGGAAAATGACACTTGTTTACTGCCGATGTAGTCGCTATCTGTAGGTGAAAGCCAGGCTTTCACTAAAGTTCAGCCAAGCTCGCTGATTGTGACTCCACCTCAGCCAAAAGCCGACTGCCTCTTCAGTCAGTCTGCAACGACCCGCTTCTGTGCATGCTCCAACTAATCCACGACTGTCCCAGTTGTGTTTATGCCCTCTACCCTTTACTGTAAAAGTAACTGAATTTGCATTACAGAAGGAACAGTTCTTGAAAAGCTCCCCAGAGTCTGCATGGTGACTCTGTGTGCTCACCTCCTGGTCCGGGCCTCTGAACCTGATCCTAGGCTGCGTACCACCCAGATACCAAGGACAACAACAGCTATCCTTTTAAAATTAAAAACTACTTTTTAATTTGTTTAAAACTAATTGATTTAAAACATGCCTTCACAGTATTTAGGCATTTGTGGGAGCAGCCAGCTTCTCTCTCACACTTAGTATTATGTTTGGTCTTGTTACAAATATGCCAAGAATTTGACCACTTAGTACCCTGGGTACTCTCCAACTATCTGATATAATTCACCCTTCCCCCCAAAAAAGTGTTTGGGAAAATAAAGACAGAAAAAGAATTAAAATGCATCAAATATCTGTGATGTATCAACCCTTGGTTCATTTAATCAAATCCTAATAAAACCTTAGAAAAGTAATATTATCCTTTCTACACAGTAGCAGTTGTGATTCAGAAAGGTTAGGTTGGACTTAATCATTCAAGAGAATCTATTTAGTGTCATGTAGATGCCAGCTATGTCTTACTCCAGATGCTTGGAATATGTTGATAAACAGGAAAAAATATTATATATTTTGAAGACATTGTTCCATGATATAAATTAGGATCAATTTAAAAGCCAAGATTGGATGAATGTACTCTGAAATTCTTCCATGCAATTATACTGTTTCTTCTTCTACATAAAATGATTGTATAATATTAATATATAATATAATATTATATTATATACATTCTATATCATATACATTATATATTATATAAAATATATAATATACATTGTTGGACAATAATATTTAATCTAGATGATGCAGGAACGTTCTTAAGTAACTTCCATTTTTGTGACCAAACAGATGAAAAACAAGACAACACATTAATATTTGTATGTCACATAGTATATGCCAGGTATGTGAAATATGCACTAGGTAGTAGCCAGGTTACACATGATATGTCCTACATATAGAAAATCTAGTAAAACAGATCCTTCTCAGAGGTGACTGTAGCCAGCTGAGGCCTAGAATCCTGATCTTGAAGTTACTGCCTCTGACAAGAGAGATTCCCTGTTCAGGTTCAGTATGAGTACAGAAAGGGAGAAAGTGAAGAAAGAGGCTAAAAGGAGAGGAACAATAACTGGAGCTGAGAGGAGACAGAGAGAGTGAGAGTGAAAGACAGAGAGACAGACAGAGAGAGAGACCGACGGGAGATGGAGAAAGAGACAGAGAGAAGGAATGAAGAAAAAGAAGGCAAAGGGAAGGGGACAGAAAGGAAGGGAAGGGAAAAGAAGAAAGAGGATGGAGATTTCACTCTTAAATATGAGTTTTGAACTGAAGATTAACTGGACCTCCTTAGGCTGTGTACAGCGTGGCCATATGGAAGAATAGCCCATGGCCAGGCTGTACACCAGGCTGTTTTTTTAAATTGAAATCTTTATTGGTACATTTCATATACACATCATGATTGCACTCAACAATGAGAATTTGTACCAGTATATGACACAACTTAATTATCATTTTTTCCCGTAGCCCTACCCACCCTACCACCCCCCCATATACATAAACTTTGTTTTTTTTTTACTTTTTTGTTATAATCTCATCATTTTACCCCTTCACCCTATTTTGCTTTGAGTATTTTGTATTCCACAATATATAATATACAATTCTAGAACTCATTTACATTTTCATTTTTTTCATACCAGAGAAAAGATGCGATATTTACCTATCTGTGACCTATTTATTTCACTTATGAGGATATCCTCAAGGTATGTCCATTTAAGTAGAAATGATTCAAACTTATCATTTTTTACACCACTGCTGTTTTAAGACTGGCCCAGGGTCTGGGATGTGTGTGATTGTCTATGGGATGAAAAGTTCTCAAAATCAGTACTCTCCTATTTGCCTTAGATAATTATTTGTTATGATGTGGTTCCTTATGCTATGTAGGGTTTTAAAAATTGGCATCTATAACCTTTATCCATTGGTGGTCTGAAGTAGTGCAAACAGAGGTATCCTCAGACTTTTCTGAATATTGCTACTATCACAGTCTCCAGATAATAATAGCAAAGCAGGGAAGCAGGCAAGCCATAACGCTAGCAGCAATGGTAATGCTCCCATTCTGATCACAAGGAAATGCAAGAATAGGTTAAACTTTGTACCCATACACTTACCACTCTGTGTCTGCCTGAATATCATTTCTGGGAGCTTTAAACTAATACCCTAAAGACTTCTATCAACTTTCCTTCCATAATAGTTTTCATCACTCACTGCTCTTAAAATTTGGATGTTTGAAAATATTTCATATACCATATTTGTACATATGGTATATGCTCTTACATCTTTTATGACCTTTCCAGAGTGGGTCTTTTTGGATTGCACAAGACTGCTGAGAATCGAAAGTTAGGGTGCAGAAATCTGCCCTGGGTAAAGGAGATGCCAGGTAAGCATTGTGGCCTGGGACTTACAGAGGAGGTGTCCCAAGCAGACCCCCTGCACTTACCAATGAACCCTGAGTGTCACAGCGTTCAAAACTAAAATCAATGTAGATGTTGCCAAGTTACTGGAAGCCTGTGAATGAACACAAAATTATCACCAGTACTAAGTTGTGAGTAAAACTCACTCTGACAGTGTTGTCAGATGGGACCACCCAACACAGAGAAGCAAATAAGGTAGTTAGGGAAAGTGACTCCTAAATCGAACAGCTCCGAGAGACAACATTGTGACTCTGACCAGATCTGTAGTCATCCCTAGTCAGGGAGTAATGACATCAGAAATGGAGATGTGCCACTCCCTGCTTCCTGCTCTGACTGGAACTCACCGAGAAACACAAAGCGATTGTCTTTCCTTGGCCCTTCTTCCCTTCCCTTTGCCAGTGTACGTCACTCGGGATCTCAGCCCCAAACTCGCTGAGGCTTTCTGGGGGACAGCCTTCCCTGCCTCTCAGCAGGTCTCTGAGTGAGCACAGTAGGTTTTCAGGGTGATTTCAGTAATTCCACAGCTCACCAGGGGACTTCCTCTTCAGTAGAGTCTCTCATCGGAGCAGGAGTACTCAGACACTGTTCTGGAGAGGAGGAGAAATATCAAACTTTTTCTTCATGGCTCCCTTAACTGGTCTGTGACTTCTCATGTCTTTATCATATTTTGTTCACCTTTGCCTTTTTATTAAATTTAAATTTAATGTTCCCTGTCATTGCCTTCTGGTTCTTATAATACTTACTGGAAAATTCTATAGAACTGACAGGAGCTTTTGCATTTTCTCTTGCTGTCAGCATGTCTGTATAGGGAGGTACTAGCAGACTCCTGGCCATTTTCTCGCTGGAGTCCAGCACATCTGAGCACTGCAGGGGTCCCGGGGAAGGAAAGCTGCCTCATCCAATGGGTTTGGCTCACCGAGTCATGGAGTCACTCAACGTGGGCTTAAATTTGCAGTCCTCTGTCTCAATCTCTCAGATCATTCAGAATAAAGACTAAAGCCTCTCTACAAGCCAGCCTTATAGACAAAAATTTTTCCTGAGGTAAACTCTACTTACTTGTTTATTTATTTCTTGCCTGAAAATGATAATATTTTCAGAAAAACATTATTCATGTACATTACACATCATATCTTGTGAAGCATTAACATAAATGTTTCATTATTCATAATCTATGCAAACAAATATATGTAGTCTCTATATAATTTAGAACATTTAGTATTACTTCTGAATTCAACATAGTTTCTACATATATTTAAAATAGTACTTATATTTCTTTATTCTCACTATTCCTGGCTATGCTTTTCTTAAATATCTATGAGTCTTTCACATAAAAATTATTCTTTAAAGTAGTTAGTAATTAATCTTACATTGAGAAGGTAAGCATATTAATACATTAAATTATTTATAATTAATTTTAAAATAGAAAATAGTTTAAGAAATACATTACAGTTAAAAGATTATTTCAGGACAGCAAATTAAATATTCAAAGCAGTATTTTATGTTAGGTATACACATATAAATATAAAATATAGAATATATATGGAAATAACATTACTCAGAGAAAGCTATTGAAAACTAAGGAATTAGAATTTAAACTCCAGACCAGAATATTTCATTTCATCTCTTTCCACCTGAATTAGCAAAATAAACTTAAATATTTCCATAGGCAAAAAATGATGGAGTGAAGCCATTTTACTAGCCAAGAAATCATTTTTTTAATGTATTTTTTCACAATCTTGTGGAGGACTTTAATGATATAGTAAAACATTTTCTTCTTAGTTCTACAAAACAAATCAGTAATTCTCCATTTCCCCACTTTCTTTTATTTTTTTCTAAAGGAAATGGTTTGATTATATTTGCTTTAAAAGACAGAATATACCAATTTTTATTTTAGCATATGTTTTAACTTTGTCATTAATTGTTATCAGCATGAAATATGATTTCATTAAAATTATAGCTGATGTCAAGGTTATACTAAACAGTTAATTCATTCTTTAAATAATATCTACTGATCTCCAAAATGCTGAACAAATCCAGTCCCTATCATGAGGAGTTAATACTTTAGGAAGAAATCTAGTTAGTAGGCTAGAAGAATTAAACATCTAAAGTGCACACACACACACACATATGCATATGTGTGCATGAACACACACTGCAATTTTTTAACATTATGAAGCATCCACATGAAATGTTTAAACACCTACTGACACACAAAATCAAAAAACGTAGGCAGCATCCAAATGGCATGCCCATCAATGGTGTCCAACTATAATTATGTAAGAG
The DNA here is from genome assembly GCA_004026965.1 of Petromus typicus. Classification (NCBI taxonomy): domain Eukaryota; kingdom Metazoa; phylum Chordata; class Mammalia; order Rodentia; family Petromuridae; genus Petromus; species Petromus typicus. The sequence goes on along the minus strand of PVIR01040533.1, from coordinate 7,556 downwards.
AGAATTGGGAATGGGAACTGACACAAAAGCAGTGTGTGAAGGAGGCTGCAGGACGCTGAGTGCTGTAAAAACAGAACAAACAGCACCGCTGAGCGGTCCAGAAGGCACTTCCACACAAAGGGCCGACGAGTCCACAGCATGGCGCTGGGAACATGAGCTCCATGTGTGAGGCCTGGAAGGCTGGGAGTGTAATTTTGTGCTCGTCTTCTGAAGATGAGCAAAGAGGACTGACATTTCCTTCAGATACTGTATGAACTAGAAGGAGGCTATCACTGACACAGAAAAGGACTCCTGAGGACTTTAAGAAACCACAAATAATCTGAATAAGTGCAGAGTTCCATTCTTTTTCTAACTACTATATTTTATATGAGCTATATATTGTGATGAGAAAATCTTTTTTGACACTTGCATCTAAGAAAAAGGCATACAATAGATGGAAACTCAGGCCCATGAACTCTTCTTGGGAATCATTGCTCAACATGTTTTGGGAGATAGCAGCAAAGGAACATGAAAATACTTTACTGTTGTCAGTGTGATATATCAGGCTCAAGAGAAAGTAAAGCCATGTAGTGTGGGAAACAGGGGAAGAGGACTAACTAGAGCTTTTGCAGTAAGTTCTAGTCTCCTGTGAGTTGATGGCACACAGTGAAATAATTAGGAATTAGGCAGAAATGAGGCTGAGAGAGGAAGCTGGGCCTGGGCCTGATCCAGGCTGCTCTGGGCAGCCAAGACCCCAGACTCCCGCTGCAACAACTTTTATTACCTATATTCCAAAAGACCTTTGAGGGAAGAGAAGACACCAACACAGTCATAGAGAAGTTATATAGATGGAGATCCCACAGGGCAGACACTGGCAATGGAAAAGGTACGTAGATTCTGGGATAGTTCTACTCTGAAGCATTCGAGCACGTGAGCCACCAGAGTTCTTGTTGTTGTGGGAGGTGAAGGTGAGTTAAGTCCAAAGTCCCTCTGCAGGCAGGCCTGGTCAGTTTTCACCATGCAATTATATCTCCCAACCGGGGTTGCTCCCAACAGTGTAGGTTAAGCTAGTTGGAACTTTCTGCTTGTAATTCACATAAAAGGACATGCTTATGATTCATAAAAGATTACAGAAAACTAAAGTAAATCTGGATGCTCTCACATTTATAATAAAATAATGTTTTATTGTTTTTGTCTTATCATGAAGACTGGTACCCAGTTGTAATAAAAAATACTTCCAAAATTACATTGAAGTTACAATGTGATTAATGAAAATGATGATACGTGCCTTCACACAACATAGGCTTTATGTTTTTATTTATATCATGTAATTCGTAGTGATAATCTTTGCTCCATAATTTGGTCAACTTATTTGAGACTCATTTATAGATTCTTAAATAATCTTTAGATAACGATTGATTTGAAACTGGAAATAATATGCAAAGTTCTCTTATGCAGTGTAACAACACCCTTGAAGAAGAACTTTCAACACTTTGCCATCCTCTCTGCTGTCTCTGGCCTCCTATCATTTGTCTCTCCTTGGTTTTCTTCTGAGGTCTATGCATTTTATTGAGGTGTATTTTTCTTTTCCCATTCCACACATGTCTCCAGGAGAATCTGAGACATTCCCTCATGCTTTGCTTTGTTTGCTAGATGTGTGACATTACATAAATCCAAGGTTTGAATCTCAATGTGCTTCTCTGTACACATTTGTATATTCATAGAAAGCAAAGACTGTATTACTTACCTTTGTCTTGTTGTGTATGTCATGATTTACCAACATCACAAATACAACACAACCGAATGAACATACTGTTCATTCTTACTAATAACTTTAAGACAATATTTGTATTGATGGAGGATGTTATGGTAATTCAGAGTGAATATGGTGAGTGTTGGGGCATTTTACTGCTGACCTTTTGCTGGCTGGTTGAGGCACCTTCCCCAGTGGAGAATCCATGACTGAAGTGTGAATGGCTTTGCTCTCTTCTCTAGTTTACCTGTTCTACCTGCCATGCTGTCACTTCTTTGTTGTTTCGGGTTTGTCTCTGTTGCTCTCCTGTCACATCTCTTTCCCGTGGCAGTTATATACAGTGAACATGCACTCAGCTCTGTGGGTTCCAGTCCTTTCTCATTAATAGTTTTATAATAGTCCCACTCTGGCTTGTGATGGTAGCTCCCCCCTATATGATGCTTGGCCTCTTTTATGCATCAACAATAACTGCCTTTAACATAATGTGTGCACGGCTCTGGGTAAGTGCCACACATGTGTTATGGCAGCCTCATAGCCAGCCACAAGATGAGTGGTACCTCTTTGTGTAGAAGGATAAACTTAGCTTGGTGAGTCATGGTTTAATTATCTGTAGCTGCACAGCTAGCAAGAGCAAAGGATGAAATCTGGGGTCTAATACACTTGGCTCTAAAGCCAATGAAAAACACACACAGAACTTCTTCACCTCCACATATCACTGTGAGAACCTCAAATGCATTGTGACTGACCTTCAGAATATTTTGTGGATTCTATTATAATATTTAGGTCTGAGAGGCCTTAGATTTGATTACCAGCACTAGAAAAAAATAGAAAAAGTATTTGAGGATCTAGTTTTAGGTACTCTGTGTTCCAGCTATGAAATACTTTGTCCAATATCAATTTAGCACACATTAGGTAAACATTGACATAATTTGGGGTGTCTTTAGGGGTCTGACTAAAGAAAATACTGGAGTGTACCTTAGTGACAGTGAACAGTCACCTTTTGCTTTTTTCACTAACGTGGTTTATTGCCCTGAGTGGCCTTAAAACTCCCAACCACAAAATTGGCAAACCATTTCAGTGGCACTGAAGTCCTGCATCAAATTGCACTGCTGGCAGGTGGGTGAACTTCAGGAGAAAATCAAGTGGGCTCATGTTGCAAGAATGGTGAATTATACTTTGCAAATTTTCAAACTAGTAGGCGAACTCTCTTTCTGAGGGATGGCTCAGATAAGGAAGAGGGTGTGAGGCAGATTGCTCTGCTTTCCAGCAAGAATAGGGAGATGTACATGCGTATGCTTACTCAGGTGCACAGGACATGTTCGCTGATGCACACCTCTTGGCCGGTGCTGCCCCCCGGAGTGTTGATGCCCGCATGCCCCTTCCATCTGGTTCAGCCTCTCACAATCTCTTTGTGACGACAGCAACACTCTCTAATTCTTCTTTTTTCTTCTCTCCTCCTCCCTCTTTTTTTGGTTATTTTCTCACTTATTCTATGACATGCATACAAGGAGCTAGTCTGCTGCACTCTGTACAGCTTTGATGATAAAATCCCCGTGCCTGAAACTAAACAAAACTAATCTGTCAATATGTAAAGGAAAAACAGTCTGCAATGAAGACTCTCTGACATACCCCACCTTTTCCATTTTTTTCATCCACTGCTTACATCTAACAAGAGCCTGTATTTACCAGTAACAGCAGGCACATATTTCCTAACACTGAGCACTTTCCTTATTCCTCCTTGTCTTTCTGACAAAGAAACCTGTGAGCAGAATTTATATTTCCTTTGAAATGTGATTAAAAAGTGTAGCTTGTGAAATATGAAAAATTATTTTGTTTCAGATGAGAACATGAAATTTTGCTATGGATGGGTGTGACATGAATTTAAGTATTATTATATATGTAAATATACAATATGCCAATTTAATCAACTCAAATTATGGTACTATCATTGAAGATTGATGAAAACATTTCATCTCTAGTAGAGAATTGATCATACATACTTTTTATCCTACCGCAACCTTATTTAATGCATTTTTACAAAAGTAATTTTGTAACTTTTATCCTTCTTAAAGAAAAGAGAGCAAAGACAAACAGTGTTTTTACAGGTTCTTTATAATTTCCTTTTCTCTCATAGTGACATCCATAGATCACTTGTACATGCACTGATGACAGTACTTGCTCAAAATCAGGATACCTCAGGCTTGATTTTGGGGTGACATTGCTGCTTAGAGTTGAAATTATAATATAAATCTTCAACTTCTTTTAATAATAAAAGCTATTAATTACCTAACAATTATGCATTAGTATTCAGTGCTTTATATTTACTCAAGATGAAGTAAATATCTTTTCCTAGTCATTGTTTTATATTATAACTAGTAAAAACAGAGGTGAAATATCACTAAAGAAAGGAATGTGTTTGGTAAGATTATAAAATACAATTTATAAATCAATTAGATGTTTTTCTGTAATTTATTTATTACTTGAACAAGGAATTCATTGCCGTGGAGAGTTAATTTGATCTCAGTATGACAGTTCCTCCCATAGGTGGAAATTGAGCTCTTGTATGTATGCTGTCAGTTCTACAGGTGAGGGAAGTCTACTGATACAGATTACTTTTCAGCAGATGAAATGAACTAAATTTGCCTCAAGGGAGAAATGACTTTTTAGCCACAGACACATGCATTTACCAGATTGTCTGTGAGTAGTTTATTCTACATATTTATTTTTTTATCTTCATCTCTCTGTCAACTGTCATTATAACACATTTATTGTGAAATTCCAAAAAAACAAGCAGCTTCATAGAGCTTCTTACAGTGAATTGAAGCTTGTACACTAAATCCTTTGCTTGCTTCTGTGTGGAGTACACAGGAATACCAGCTGTATCCAGTGACAATGGAATGCTGTCTGTGTTTCCTTTCAGGCGGCCTGCTGATATTTTTTTGCACAGTGTTTAAGTGAAGGTCAGTATCCCAGTAATTATTCTAATTTGAATGATGTAATTCAACTAGCTTCTAAAATTTTCAACAAGAGAATTCAATAAATTATAGTATGACCAAAAAGGATAGAATATCAGCATAGAAATGTGGAAACTGTAGCACAAAATACACTGATAAAAGAAATGGAAATGATACTTGAACAGATTTGCTAGTAGTTTTGACTACTACTTATGTTTTTGTAAAATATCATGTACTGTGCTCTATGTATGAACCTGTGTGTGTGTAGAAACAAATGTTGAATACCCTCCAAAGTGTCTCTGGCTATGAAATGAGAAGTTGTCTTGCTGCACTCTAGGTATTCACCTAAGCATTTGTCCATTAATTTAAAGTAGTTTGTTTAGCACTTCTTGAAGTCTGAACTATGAAAGTACAATGATGTGAGATACCTGTTAAAAGCAAAAGTGATGAAAATGTTGCTCACATTACTATGTTCTTAGACTTGAACCTGATGGAATATAAATACACAAAACCAGGAGAAAGCTGGAGTTAGTTTTGTATTTATAATTTTAATTTCAGCACTGCAGAGCCTTCCATACCCTTCACTGGGTCAGCTCCTCTCTCCAGTTTTAACCCTGTGGGAACTTTCTCTATGCTGGTGATGGACTGATATAAAAATTCAAATATGATTCTGTTACTCCTGAATTTATCAAATCTTTACCTCGCCCTTAACAACTACCTTGTTAGTTCTATTTGTCAGCTACACTGAGTTTTAAATTCCAAGCTTCCTCTCACCTCTCAGAAAACTGCTGCATACTTTGTCGTGTGTCCTTCAGTGTCCCTTTGTTTAGTACATGGATGCTGTAGTCCACGCCTGCTGTAGTCAAGAGATGTTGGACCTTTCAAAGACTGAGTGCAAACTGTGACCTCAAGCCCACTTATTTCTTGCAAAGCTTCCACAGTGCAATTAAACCTGAATACTGAGGTTTTGGCTTAGAAAAAAAAACTTTCTACATTCAGATCTTTTGTCTTATGAATACACTAATATTTGACTCATAGTGTCACCCCTATATAGTTCTTAAAAGTCTCTGGACACTCACCCTCATCCATCACTCAGGATTCTGTTTCCACTGAACACATCCCGGTAGACCTCTGCATGCGAACACACGGCAGGAGGTGAGACTTGGCTTTCTCACATGGCTGTGTGGTCAGATAGGCCTCCATGTTCATTACATTATTCTCAGTAATTGCTTCAGTCCTTCTTGTACAGTTGATCTCTTGACTTATATTTATCATTTTTAAAGTTTGACATGAAAAAGTTATAAATAATAGTAATATGTGGTGCTGAAAAATATGTGGTCAATGAAGTGAGAGGTTATACTTTAGAGTGAACATTGTTATTAAGCTATGCTACCATCTTAATTAACCAAATGAAGACATTCAGAATTATACTAGAAGCTTAGAGAAATTTGTTTAAATTGAAAGCATGAGAGTATGAAATGAGGAGCAGAGGATCTCATCTATCCCTGCAAGACAAAAATAAAGTGAGTAGGGAAGTCATGACTACAGCACCAAAGTACTGAATTAAATAAAGGTCTTTTCCCCTTTATTGAGTTTATTGGTACATTTTATGTATACATTGTGTTCACATTCATCATTGAGGATTTATATCTGTACATGATGTCTTGATTTTCATTTTTTCCCAAGTAGGAAAAATGAGAACTAAAAAAAGGCTTGTTTTTTGATTGATCACACTCTTAAAAATCAAGAGTGATATCATTAGTTAAAGAGCAGTAAAAACGTTGTGAGAGAGAATGGAAGTAGGAGACGAGTTGGCCAGAGCACACAGATAGCCTACTGGATGTCCATCCCAGGCAGACAGGAAATCACAGACTTGCAAAGCCAGCCAACAAAACTGTCCTGAGAGGGTTTTCCAGCAAATGCTCAGTTCCCCCTGCAGGCACTGAGGAGACAAGATATCTAAGTATGTTACAGAATGGGATTTTTAAAAAAAATATATGAGTAAAAGGAAAGAGAAAGGAGGAAAAGCTGTGATAAATGAAGGGTTCCATGGGATAAGGAAGGAGAGACAGAAAAGAGTGGAAACAGAGGTAAAGTACTCATCTGCTAGTAAGAGGTCGCAGTGTATTCAGATCACAGAACTAGTCAAAAAAGGATGGGGCAGGGTTCACTCACTGTCCAGGAACGAACTGCCATTTCAGAGGGGGAGAAATTTAGGAGCTGTCTACAGAAGAAGGTGACTAAGCTGCTGACAGTGATGAGAGCATTTCTGGGCTGTTTGATAAGGGTCTGCCTCCTTCATTCAAATTTGATTTGCCTGACAGCAGAATCATGCTTGCCGTTGCTTTTGTTCTTGTTCTCAGCACTTATATGGCACCTAGAGAGAAAAGAGCCCCCTAAGTAAACCTGTTATGAGAGTTAATTATACCAATAAATCAAGAACTTTCAGGCTTAATGTATGTTTCTTTCCAGGTGCTAACATACAGTATCATAGACTGTTTGGCTTATAAACAACAGAAACTTTCTCAGCTGTACTAGCTGAGGATCTCAAGACTCAGGAAGGAACAAAGCTCTTGTGAGAGGGCTTCTTCCCATCTGCAGATCACAACTTCTGGTTGTGTCTAGAAGGACTTTGAGTTGGGTAGTTTTTCAGAAGTTAGGCTAAGCCTTTCTCCTTAAATGATTGATTATTGACAAAAATAAAAATCATGTCATGATAGAAACAGATGACATAAATCCTCTTAAAGAGAACTGGGGTGAAAAGAAGAGACAAAAACAGTATTTGTTATTCAGTTAGTAAGGTTTCATGATCTTTTTTTTTTAGGTTTTTGGAGACAGGGTCTCGCTTTGTGGTTCAGGCTGGCCCTGAG
>PVIR01040532.1:0-13324 GCA_004026965.1 Petromus typicus | reverse complement strand
GAATGGCTCTAATACTCTAAAATTGCTATAATACTACAGAATAACTCTAATACTACAAAATGGCTATAATACCACAGAATGGCTCTAATACTACAAAATTGCTCTAATACTACAGAGTGGCTCTAATACTCCAAAATGGCTCTAATACTACAGAATGGCTCTAATACTCTAAAATGGCTGTAATACTACAGAATGGCTCCAATACTCCAAAATGGCCGTAATACTACGGAGTAGCTCTAATACTACAAAAGGAGCCTTCTTTCACCAGCTCTTTGGTGACTGGGCCCCAGCCCTACAGAAAGCCAGCCTGCCAGTCTACCCAGCACCACTGCCCACTGGCTATATGCCAGTGGGCAAGTCATAGGATGGCTGAACACTCCTTGTCCAGGTGTCTATGGGAATGTCCACACTGCTGGCAGCAGATTTCACTCACCAAGCTCCCGATAGGTAAGCATCTTGGGACTGAACTGGCCTCCCTACTTTCACTGTGAGAGTGAGTGGACACTGAGCAGAGTCGGCCTTTCTTCAGGCATTTTTCCTGTGGGCTTACTGCACCATTAGCAGAGCTGTTCCCCATAGCACAGTGGTTGCTCCTGATGTAGGTGACAGTCAACAGCAATCTGCTTTGCATAAAGGGTCCGGGGAAGGCATATGGGAGCCAGGGTCACCGTCCTGCTTCCCTGGGGAGAGCACCAGGAGGCTCAATGGTGCCCTTAGCATGGGCATCTCTGCGCCACAGGGCTCCTCGTTTGGGACTCCTGTTAGGAACTATTGACTCTTGCTCCAGTTTAGGAAGTCAGAGAATGAATTTAGCTCTATGGTCAGAACAGGTGGCTACTTGTTTATAGCAGTTGGAACTTTATGAGGCATATTTGGGGCTGAAAAGTATTCATCTCAAAATTTACTCAGGGTTTGATTTCAGCACTTCTGCCCCTTTTAGATCTTTGCCATGTCTCTTCTGCCTTCTTAATGGCCCCCACAGTGCAGAGGATCCTTGAGTCGTTGGGTAGAAGTTGTAGAACAAGAAGCCACTGGTAAGGCAGTCTGTATAGACTATAAAAGTAAATCTTATTTTGGTGGCTCAACCCCAGAAGATGAGTTTCTGAGGTATTAGGCAGAGACATATTCCTGTTCCTTGAATTTTTCTAGGTAGCATATATAAGTTTCATCCAAAGATTCACAAAATTTAGCGATCTGCAGTGTAAATGGGTTAAGAGGTTAGACTATGAAGCAGAAGGAATCTCTTCAACCCTAAGGGAGCTACTTCTCTTCTGTGAGCCTCAATATCTTTGCTTCAAAATGAGGTAATAAAGTTATTGATGGCAGGCGTGGTGGTATATCCCTATAATCCTAGTACCTTGGAGGCTGAGGCAGGAGGACTGCTGCAACTTCAAGGCCAACCAGCACAATATAGCAAGATTCTGTCTCCAAAAAGATGTTGTTGTTAATGAAGATAGTAAGATAATATAGGAAGAGTGTGAGCACTGTGCCTCAGTCATTCTCAGCTATTCCTGTTATTATAACTCTTACTAGATTTTGGTCTTGATTGGCCAGGTGTTACATTACTATTTTTATTTGAAACAAAATTTAGTTGGAAAATTGCTCAACGACAGAAAGCAAGAAACTGTTAGTACAAATAACAACTAGATGGATATCAAGGATGTTACACGGAAGTGAAAAAAGTTCAATCTCCAAGGGCCACATCATGATTCCATCCATTCCTTCAACAGTCCCAAATTGCAAAACTATAGGGATGGAGAACGAAGCAATGGTTGCCAGGGTAACAGGGATGGTGGGATAGGTGTGTGGCCCTAAAGGGTGGTAGGAGGGACACTGTGTCATGACAACATAGCTCTGCATCTTGATTGCTCTGCTGGTCACATGACCTCAGTGTGATCCAATGACAGAACTACACATACACAGTGTACCGAGGTCAGTTTCTTAGCTGATATATTATTGTTACATAAAATGTAATCGTTGGGTCAGATATAGGAAACATTTCTGTATTCTCTTCACAACTTTCTATTAATATACACTTAATTCAGAATACTAAAAAAAAAATAGTTCTTATATAATCGACATAGCTCACGCTGGGCCACACAGTATACAATGAAACACTCCTTCTTGTGTGCCATGTCCCCCTGCATTCAAAAATTGCCTCCTTTTATTTGTTTTGGCTTGCTATGTATCTAGCACTAATTCTTCCCAATGTTAGAACTATAAAATCCCCCCAGAGCAATTGAATATCTGAAGAAACCCATCAGTTCTATTTTTTAATTAGTGACGTCTTCCCCAGAGCGCCTCCCCCAACTCCAGTATGGATCTGCTATCGCCGGGCTGGTTCTGGATCCATTTTTATTGGAAAGTATTTGATAATCTGTACCCCAAAATCTTAAATTGTGTTTTTATGTGATACTGAGATTTCAGAATGTGTAATTTTTCTTTCTGGCTCGCTTTTATTGTCTGATACTGCTTTCAAGTACCTTGCATTATGCCATTATCTCCCTTGAGGAATGAGAGAAGAGAGTGTGGAATCGAGGAACAAATAACCCAACAGAAGGTCTTCCATTAGCAGCTTACACGGCGCGCGGAGTCCTGGGAGTACTCCGACAAGCCTGAGCGCTCACCCCGCTGACACAGGATCTACCGGGCGCTTCCTCGGGAGGAGCAGCGGCCCATCTGCTCTTAATCTTGACCTTTCCTGTGCACGTGAGAGCCGGGCCCTGGTCCTGGGTGCCCAGTGGGTCTTTAGGCTCACCCTCTCCTTCCCACCAGCCCTTGTCTCCCTCCTCCAAAGCCCTGGAAGGAGGATCCTTTTCTCTCCTCCTTCAGGCTCGAGCCCCTGCTGCTGGTCATTTTCAGCAACGCCGTCTTGCCCCTGGATGGGGAAGGGGCTGGTGTGAGAGCTTCAGATCTCAAGGTTGGAAGAGGGCAGGGCAGAGGTCACCGGAGGTCCAGGCCCAGAAGGGAATATTTGAACAATGAGCAGACCTATCTCATGACTAAATTTAACTTCATCTGGAGTCTCTCACCTCTTATTAGACCAAACAGTTTCTTATCTCCTTCCCACACTTAGATTATTTTATAAAAAGTTATCGGGCTGGGGAGTTAGCTCAGTGGTTCCGGCGCCTGTCTTGCAAGCGCAAGGGCCAGGGTTCAATTCCCCGGTAACCACGTAGCATACTGGGTGTGGAGACTCACGCCCAGCACCAACCAGTACCACATACCACAGTGCCGGACGTGGTGGCTCACGCCTGTAATCCCAGCACTCGGGAGGCAGAGGCAGGAGGATTGCTGTGATGTGAGTTGGAGGCTGAGGACTACAAAGTGAGACCCTGTCTCAAAAACAAAACAAAACAAAAAAAAGTGATCTGTTAGGTACCAGAAAAAGAGAGGGGAAAGAAAATCCCTCCGAACTTGGGTAAAAGAGAGTGAAGAGGTGGTGTCTGAGGTAGAAGAGAGGAGGCTGCTCACATCTGCCGAGGGGTAAACGTACTTTCTCTCAGAATGAAGCGTGACCCAGTGTGTGCCACCTACGGGACCCCGGAAGTGCAGCGCCCACCTCCTGGGGCTCCACCTAGAATCTAGAAGCGTGGGTGCAGGCGACAAACTCCAAAGGGAAGGTGTTTAAACCCAGCGTATCAGATGACAGTGGGCCTTGTCACCTCAGAAAGTATGAGACAGAACCCACCACATAAACCAGAGAGTGATCTTGGTGATTTTACTGTTTCAGGTTTTCTGAGAGTAGATTTGCAGCCTTCTGATACAACAAAAACATGTTTAACAAGTTTCCCAATTCCCCTTGCTAGACTTGTTTTATGTTCAAGACAAAGCTATTAGCAATATTTCAGGTAAATCATTCTCTATCTCCTGTAATCTTTCAAGGACTCTGAACATATTAGAACATTTCCCAGGAGCATTATTAAAAAAATGATCAGCTAACATATAGCTCACCATATAATGAGATATTTTTTCTATGTCCATCCTGTAATTCCTCTTAACAAATTGCCATGATTTAAGCGCCGAAGTCTCTGTAACTCCCTTAGCAAATTAAAGTGTTTTTCAATTTGCTCATCTGATTTAAGAAATAGTCCTGGTAACCTATGTAGAAGACACATCAAACCTTCGCTTAATATATGGTATATTTCCTTAAGTGCATAAAAGACCTTGGAAATTCTTAATATAATGAAGATTATTCACCTTGACAAGAGACCCAGGCACAAGAACCAGCAGACAGCTGAAAGCAAATCCATGTATTTGCATAAGACAAGAAGAGCTGTGGTTTCACTGTGAGACAGAACAAGGGCTGGGTACAGTCCCAAAATCCAATTATTAAAATAGAAGTAGCGAGCAGTCTTCTCACAAATTCATAGTTTGTAAAAAAATAAATAAAGTCTTTATATTAGGTTTCTCTCTTTCTCTCTCTCTCTCTCACTCTCACCTAACCACTTATAAAGACCAATTGCTAATGACAAAATCACTTCTACTGCAACATGCAGAGCTTTTATTTAAAACAAAAAACAAAAAAACAGGAAGTCAGAACCTAATGGGCAAATGTATGAATCACAGAGAAGAGTTGAACTATTCATTATTTCTTCAGTTTTTATTTTTGCACCAAAGTTGCTCCTTTAATGATGGAACAGTGTTGCTAAATTAAGAGACCTTAGGCCTCCTGTGTAGCCAAGTATCTTTAAAAATAACACAGAATTCACTTCCTGTCTCCTTTTCCTCCTCAGCCTCCTCTTCCTCCCCGCAATGGGGCTCTCCAGGAAAGTGTTCATCTCTACGCCTTTTTCCGAATTTAGCAAAACCATGTTCTGGGTTTTCTCTCACTTTTCTCCCCGTTTGGTCCTCCTCCTTTCTTATAATGTTTTAACTCTAGGGGCCATTCAAAGCCACTTTAAATTGGGTTTATCTCCAACGAGGTGTGGATGGGCAAAGAGCGGCTTTTTAACTTTACTCCTTTTAGTACTAGTAAAAGTTGGCTTTACATAAACATACATATGCTTGTTTTAGAATTTAAACTTTTTTGTTTATGGATAGTATATGTTTATGTGGATAGTTTGTAAAATAAAAGAAAAAGGGAAGTGAAAATGCCATTCATAGTCCCACTCTTCTGTGAGGCCTGAGGTCAAAAGCACAGACCCCTCCACCTTCCAGGGAAGGGCCCTGCAGTCTCCTGCTGGGTGGAACAGGAAGAAGAAATAGACCTGGAGTTGGGGAAAAGGACCTGTTGGGGTATAGATGCTCAGGATAATCCATTTTCTTTCAGCCTCGCCTTTCTAGACTTTCTGAGCTTCTGAGAAGTATATTGCCTTGTGCTTCGCTCCTACAGTGCTACCTGTCCCCTCGGCCCTTGCTGGTCCTCTTTGTGGTGTGTCAAATCCATTCATTGTTTGCTTTCAAGTTTCTAAAGATTTGTTAGCTTATCAAATGTGCTGTTGTCTTCTCTCCTGTTTTTCAAGCCTTTTGAGATGTTGACATGTTTTATTTTGTTCATAGAATTTTGTAGGGTTTTCTAAATGGGTACAAGAAGTTACATTCAACCAGGAGTGCCCATATACTGCTTGAAATGTTTAATATTTTAACGATGGCATAACAACTCTTAAATACAAATGTTCCATGATTTATCTAATTTCATGGTTTGGGTGATTTTTGCCTATGTTATTTATTTCCTGAAGATAAAATACTGAGTACTTGTTGGACCTAAAAATGGGAACGATGTAAATAAAGACTCTTGGCAGATACTCCTACAATTGGAAGGTTGTCCATTTGTCTGCCCCGGAGGATCATGGGACTGCCTCTTCCTCTCCCTGTGTTTTTCTGCCATGTCTTGATGCTCTGCCTTCTCCTGAACTGTCTCTCCTTGAGGAGCGGGCCTCTAATCTTCGCAGCTTCCTCTCTTGGGAGGCTGTTCCCTACCTCACAGCTCCTCTGGGCCTCACTCCGAGCTCACCTAACCAGGGTCAGGCTGTACTTCTGAAGCATCCTGCCAGGGCTCCTTTCCAAGGTTTCCTATTTTGCATTCAGCCTAGATTTCCATGTTGGCTGTTTGGTATAAGAATCTTCCTTGGGACGCTGCCCTTTGCTCTTCAGTTCTGTTACCTCTGCAGCTTATGCAGCAATATTTTCTGTTTAGCTAGTTGGGAGTGGAATGAAGACCTGTACTTTAATCATGTTAGTCTGAGTCTCAGAATCTCTTAGGCAATCGCGTGACTAAACCTGCCTGCGGTTTTGTTGGTCTGTGCTCAGTAAGGAGAGGGCTTAGTGAGTTCAAAAACGCGACAAACGCTCTGTGTTTTTTGAAGGGTAAAATCTTGTTCCTCAAGATGCTGTTTTCGCTCTAAACTGAGTATATTTTGGGAGTGGGGGATGAGGTCCCTGGTCAGTGTGAGTCTCTTTTGGACTTACCCTGGCCTAGTTTTAGACATCGCAAGGACTCCCTGGGGCCATCTAGCATGCTCCTAAACTCTTACTTATCTCCCTGACCCTTAAATTCACAAAACACAATGTTCATTATAGTTTTATTTTCTGTTCCTAATAACAGGAATTGAACCTAGCTCTTCAAACTGAGCTAAATCATCAGCACTTTAAAAAAGAATAGGATTTCACTCAAAGTTTCCCAGACTGAGTTCAAATTTGCAATCCTCCTGCCTCAGCCTCCTAGAGAACTGGGATTACAGGTGTGTCCCACCATCCCTGGGTTAATTTTAGTTTTTAATGATTGCATCACAAAAGTCAAAAGACGAGATTAGTAAGTTCCAAAAAACTGGCTCTATACCTTTTATCTTGCTACATCTTTTTTTGTTGCTATCATTTTATATTTTCTTTCTCTACCTATTTTGGGAAGAGAAAAAGTTTTCCCCTTTCTATTGTTCGTTTGCTATCTCTCTTTCACTGTCCTGTTCAATTTTATTTCTCATTAGATTTCCTACCCTTCTTTCCTTCTTCATAAGACTATCTAGACTTCTTCTCTCATTTACATTTTTGCTCTGTGTGTTGAAGAGTTGTCCATCCCCAGTTCTCTGCATTCAGCAGTTTTCTCTTCCCAGTTTTATTTATTTATTTATTTATTTTTTGAGACAGGGTCTCGCTTTGTGGTTCAGGCTGGCCCTGAGCTCAGCCTCAAACTCACATTACAGCAATCCTCCTGCCTCTGCCTCTGCCTCCTGAGTGCTGGGATTACACGCGTGAGCCACCACGTCCAGTGCTGTGGTATGTGGTACTGGTTGCTGCTGAGCGTGAGTCTCCACGCCCCTTATTGTATGTGGTTACCGGAGATCAAACCCCAGGCCCTTTCACTTGCAAGACAGGTGCCGGAACCACTGAGCCATATCCCTGGCCCTCTTTTCCCAGTTTTAAAGATGACTATAGCTCTTTATTTAATGCATCTTTTTCTTTAAAATCAAATTACTTTTGTAGCACTTGCCTTGTGCCTGAATTCTGCCCCCACGCTCCTTGGCCAGCATTTCCAAACTGCTCTGAAGAGTCTGCTATTTTTTCCACTCATTTCAATATGTCCATATACCATTCTGCTTGGCCATTTAAAATGTTTTATTATTAGCATGAAAATTAAACTGATTTCAAATACAACCATAAAACCCAGAGCACCATGTCTGGGGGCGGGGGGCCTGACGGTGACCACCTGCTTTGAGCTCCACCTGGAAGTCACCTTCTCAGGGGGCCCCTCTCGGGCTGCCCAAACTCAGTCACTCAGCTCCTTCACTGCTCCCCTCTCTTTGCCTTATTATTTCTCCGTAGGATTCATCCCTATCTAACGTGCTATATTTTGTAACGTTCAGCCTCTTACTGCTCACTCTCCCTCTGTCTGGAATATGTCCCCTCCCCCGCCGAAGATACAGATTTTTGTGTGCATTGAACATTGCTATGTCCCTGGCACATGGAAGAGTATCTGCACAGGGCTGGCCCTCAACAGATACTTAATGAATAAGTGGAATCCCGTAGTCTCCACTATTATGCTTCCATTTTAAAGATGAGAAAACTGAAGCATAGCACAGTGCCATAACTTGCTACAGTTAGGCCATTTGCAGGTGGAATAGCTGGTTCCCTAACCCCAGCGGTCTCATTCCATAGAATTTGCTCTTGATGATAAAAAAAAAAAAAAAATGTCCAACTGGCATTTTCTCTTTAAAGACACGATGTCTAAGGAGTAAGAGTCATAGAAACATTTGGAAGCTCCCTTTCACCGCGTCCTCTGGGATCCCTGCCAGCTCTCCTCAGACAGAACCCTGTCCACAAGCTGACTGTCCCCCTCTGCCCTTCAGGTCTGTATTTCACGGCTTTGAATGTTTCTTTTCTGTAGCTCTGGAGCCACGAGAGGGAACAGTGGCTGGAGGTGGACAGGCTCTGCATACTTAAAAACCCCCCACCTCCACCTCACGGGGAAGTATTGACTGCTTTTGTTCCTTTCACTTTCCTATTTTTTTTTCCCTTTTCTACTTACAGACACTCATTTTTCTAGCTGAAAATAGAAAGCCTTATCAGATTGGAATAACAGTCCTTCTCGCTGTAGCTTTTCTCCCCAAAGACTGGATGCATTTGGGCCTCGTCAGAAAGCCATCTGCTGTGTACGCACAGACCTATTCAGAGCCAGAAAAAGAAAGCGAAGGAGGGGAAGCCCTGGCTTACTCATCTGAACGGGAGGAGCTGGGCCAGCAGCTCGTGGCTCCCCTCACCCTGACGACGCTGGCCACAGTGTGCGCCGCGGGGAGCGGAGGCCGCGAGGTGACCTTGCAGCTCTGCCGCGGCTGGACGGACCAGCGGGCTGCGGTGGAGGCCGCCCTGCCCGGGTCCTATTTAACTCCTTGTCATTGCTGCGTGTCAGCCCTCACCGCGCAGGGTCCCGGACCGGTGTGGAAGGCGCTGTGAGGTTTTCAGGGCGCCTCATTCCATCCACCCGGTGCCCCCCAAAGCCAGACAGCAGACACCACACGAAGGACATCTGCGACGGCCTCTCTCCTCCGTCTTATAGCTAAACTAGACGGAAGCATAAAAACCCACTCAAAATCAAGAATATTGATGGATTTTTTTTAAGTGTTTAATGTTTTTTAAACTTTTTAGTTTTTAAAAATCTGCACGGGTATAAGTACACAAATGATAGCCTGGTGGCAAGCCATTTAAATATCATACACCTTAGCAAGGTAAGAGACCTTTGTGATGCCTGCCGAGGTGGTTATTGGTCCTTTGTTGGACATTCTTACACCATTTTTTACCATTCCCACATTTTGATTTATATAAAACTACATACCCCATAGCATCCTGTCCTCCTCATAGTCACGCTGCTCCCCCTTTACTGGCTCTGCTCACATATCTAACATCCATCTTTCTACCGGTCTGGAATGCCCACGAGGACCTAGAAGACCCAGCTCTTGGGGTGCAGTACCGAGGATCGAACTTGGGCCCTTGCGCTGCCCTAGCAGGCACGGTATCACTTGAGCTAAATCCCCAGGCCCGGGCCCTAACATATCCAGGATCCTCCCATGCAGCTTTTTCATGTCTCAGAGAGGGAAAAAATACTACATTGTGTTTCGACATTTTTGGATAAATGAGTCAGAGAAAAAAAATGTATCATTTCAGAAGATAAAACAGTGTTGAAGGACTGACTTGGTGAGTCATGCACGCAGAAGTGCGCCGCGCTCTGCGCCGGCCGCCCCACCCAGACTCTGGGCTGCTGGGACAGTCGGCCGCCATCCTGCCCCGACGCAACCTCTGGGAACAGGCTCTTATTTATTGACCTTCCGCTCTCACAGAGACCTGGCTCCTCCCTTTCCAGAGGGGGCGGTTTTTTTCAGGGAGAAACTGCCCCCATTCTTTAACGCTCTATTTCATTGTAAAGGACTTTCACCTTCTTGCCTTCTGTTTAATTTCACTAGAAGCCAATTTCAGACAGCAATTCTGAGGAATAATCAACCTTCATTGCTTTAATCTCAGCCAAAGAAATGCATTTTTCTCTTTTCCTGTCCTTTTTTTCTGCCTTTCTGTCTCTTTCCTCTTTTGCCCACCCGTCTTGTGTCCCTCCCTTTATTTCCTCCCTTCCTTCCTTTCTCCCTATGTTTCTCCTACCTCTTTGCTTCCCTCCCTTTTTAGGTAGTTTTTGATTTTAAATGTAACGTCATACTTTGTTCATAAAATGTGATTGTTTTTTATCCAAAAAAATTAGCATGCAAAACTGACTTAGCACATAGTAAAGTATCTTTTAGGCATCTCAGTCAACAAAGCAGTGAGAATAGATGGGTAGGTCGTGGATAAGACTATCAGACTCAGGTACAGTCCCACATCCATAAGGAAATTAAGTACATTATGAAGACAACCTTTCAAATCCATAGCGAAGAGTTGGATTATTCTGGAAATGGTGATGGACAACACTGGCTAGCCATTTGGGAAGTGAGCCTAGATCCAAACCTCATGCTTTTGTTATCAAATAAAATCCACAGATATCATCAAAAGTTCACATAAAAATGAAATCATAAAAGTGGTTTCAAAAAAGAAATGAAATTTTTCATAATTTTGGAGTGGAAAGACCTTTATAATATAAAAAATTCTAATGGAAAGCAATGGTAGATTTTGTGTATAAAAATGAAAGTCTCAGGCTAGGATTGTAGCTCAGGAGTACAGCATTTACCTAATATGCCTGAGGCCCCAAGATCTGTCCTCAAAACCATAAAGAAAGATAGAAAGAAAGACTCTCACTATAAAGATGTCTGCTGTTTAAGATTTTGAATGATAAAGGACAAATTCTGAATTTATACTTACATACAAACATATATGACGTATTTAAGGTTAGTATTGTCAGTACACAGGAGGCTATTACAGATTTAATATGGCTATCATTAGTAATGGGATTTGGGACAATTTTTACTTCCTCCTTTATAATTTTCTCGATTTTGTTTTTGTTTATGCTTTTGGGGAGCTTTTATTTCATTGGTTACTTCTTTTCAGTCTTGCTATATAGTTCAGTCTGGCCTTCACTATATTCACTATATAGCCAGACTAGACTGGAGTTCATGGCAATCCTCCTGCCTCAGCCTTCTGAGCGCTGAGGTGGAAAGTATGTGCTGGCATGCTGGGCTTTGTTTTTATTCTTTGAGAAGAGTTCATAACCCAAGCTGACCTTGAACTCATGACCCTCCTCTCTTAACCTCCTAAGTGCTGGCATTATAATCATGTACTACCAGTTTAGCTATTTGTGTTGGGGTTTTTTGGTAACAATTTTTAATATATTAAATATAAAGTTAATTTAAATTAGTTTTTGTTTCATTCTGTTTTGTTTTTTGGCCTGGCATAGAAGCACATACCTGTATACTCTGGGAGGCAGAGGCAGGAAGATCACAAGCTTGAGATTAGCCTGGGCAACATAGTGACCTAACCTCAAAATCAAACAAATAAATGGACTGAGAATGTATCTCAGTGCAGAGGCTCTAGGTTCAGTCCTTAGTACTCCAAAACACTAAATGAATGAATGAATGAGTTTTTTAATGTAGACAGATGATCTTTTTTTAAGTACTTAGATCTATAGCCTGAAATAATTTACCAGAACTGTCCTAAGATTTGGCTTCATAAAATTAATCATTAAATATAAGCTTCCATATATTCATGTAGTAAGATAACACTGAATGAAAAGAAAATAAGATACAGGAGAAATAGTGGAAGAAAATCATAAGACAAAAAGAATTTTGATATGGAAAGGATGAGCCTAAATGGAAGCCATTTTCTCTTTCAAAACCTGATTTGAATCTAAATCTTTGGATTAATTTGGCTTCTTTATTTTTAATTTCTAAGGATAAGGGTCCATTTAACAAAAGCTCTTTCACCCTTCAAGTAGTTATTTTTAGTCCCAAGGTCTTTTCTTCTTAATACGGTTTTTTTTTCCCTTCTCTCATTTTCCTTCCCTTGACATCTAAGTTGTACCATTAAATAAAATGTACGATTTAAATTTCAATTTTACTGAAGCTGCAGGTAGAATTAAAGGGAGCTTACAGATGGGTGATTTCACTGAATGTCACTTCATATAAATTTACATAAAGCTTCAAAAAGATCTACGCAGACTCTAAAAACTCTTCTGAAAGAGAACGGAGAAAAATGTATATTTATTGAGCACCTACAGTTTGCCAGGCACTATCCTGCCTTATTTAATGTCATCTCGTTTAATCCTTATGGCCAAGTGGGGAAGTCACCATCCTGTAGCTCATTTTATAGGGGAGAGGACAGACCCAGGGGATGAGCTGGGCCGTGAGGACATCACGGCCAACCCTTCCCCGCACTGTAGCCTTTCCCCGCCCCCACGATTTCTGTGTTAGATAAGAGACGGCACCACGTGTGCCTCTGCCGTGGTCCTGGAGTATGGTGGTGTCTGGATTGGTCTTCTCACCACCGTTGCCCTCTCTCAGCGGCTGGGAGCTGTCTGCACTGTCCCCCGTTCACATCCAGATGCGCTGCGGGGACGCCCCATTCACTGTGGCTGATACTCAGAGTCCAGCGTGGCCATGTCTTAGCCCAGGTCCCTGGAGTTCTGGGCTCCCTCACTGCCGAATCTGACCGCCAGGAGCTTGGCCTTGTTGACACTGGCGTTTCAGATTTTGGGTTCTTCGCATTTTATTTTCTCATTCTCAAAGGGAGGGGCTGGCACAGGTTCCCACAGGCGGCACCAGTGACCTCACCTGAGTCTGTCTGCTTAACTGAAAATGGTTGCTGTGACTGGTCTGCAGCCAGCAGCATAGGGATTCAGCAGTGGCAGGTGTGAAAGCGCGTAGCACAGGCCCGAGTGCTTCACAATGCCCGCAGCCGCTGCGCTTTCTCCAGCTCGGAGTGATTTCAGCCCCCAGCTTCGCCCCGAGATCCACTCATAGCAGACTTGGTTCCCCTGCTCCTGGGGACCAGTTCTCTGGTGGGAGTTGAGCTGGTGCACAGGACACATCCTCCCAGCCAGCGCCAATGAGGGATAAGCTGAATCTGAGGACAGAACTGAGTGTCTCCTAGACCCTAAAATAGGCCATGCTGACACGCTCATGGAACAAATATCCCATTGTGTTTTTCCCTGCGAACAACTGACCTGTCCACTGAGGGATCTTGGCCTAGAACTCTGAGTGAGGTAAGGAAGTGCAGGTCCAAGAAGATGAGACCCCGCGGGCTGCCTCTTAGTGGTAATAGTCTCCTGATAACGCTGCCTGACATTTGTTCCTGGAGAGGAGCTGAGTGGCTGGCAGGGGAAGGAGCAGGACCCCGCAGTTGTCAGCCCTGCTGGCGACCGGGCTCCTTCTGCTTTCACTCTCCAGAGTCCTGGTGCACTGTCTTCCCGGGCAGAGCA
>PVIR01040531.1:0-13268 GCA_004026965.1 Petromus typicus | reverse complement strand
AGAGGCAGGAGGATTGCTGTGATGTGAGTTTGAGGCTGAGCTCAGAGCCAGCCTGAACTACAAAGCGAGACCCTGTCTCAAAAAAAAAAGGGGGCCGGGGAGTTAGCTCAGTGGTTCCAGCGCCTGTCTTGCAAGCGCAAGGGCCCAGGTTAGAGTCCCTGGTAACCATATACCATACTAGGTGAGGAGACTCAAGCCCAGCAGCAATCAGTACCACACACCACAGTGCCGGGCGTGGTGGCTCATGCCTGTAATCCCAGCACTCGGGAGGCAGAGGCAAGAAGATTGCTGTGATGTGAGTTGGAGGCTGAGCTCAGGGCCAGCCTGAACCACAAAGTGAGACCCTGTCTCAAAAAAACCTAAAAAAAAAAGAATTGAGAAAGGATAGGGGCTAAGGTTCTCTGCTTCAGAGTACTACAGCCTAATGTTTTCACAGAAATTATGTTTATTCTTAGGATGGAACAATATTAAACATGTAGCTATTGAAGACATGTTTTACTATCTTTTTAAAGAAAGAATATAGAATATAAAATCTAAAATGACTTCTGATCTCTTTTGTACAGGACAGCTGTCATGCATCAACCGGTTATACATGTACTGAGAAGACACGGTGCCTTCCTTTCAAAAATGGGAACTATTTCTATCTTGATTGCCTAGGACAATATCTCTCAAGAGAACTTGCAAGAGAAATTCTGGAGGGTGGAGACATGGATGCAACTTCAGCAAAATCCACATGAACCTCATTTTGCTGTGTGTGTGTAAGGTTAAAATTAAATGCCAAGTGGATGACACTGGACGATGAGGAATATAAATAAACTTTTTAAACATAGTAACATTCTGGTTAGATCCTCCCTTCTTCCCATAAAGCCACTATCTAGGATCTCAGAATGAAATGTGAGGCTCATACCAACAACTCTTTGATGAGGTCTTCTTTCTCATAAAAGTCTATGCCCTAGCCCAGCAGATGGCCAACAACTCCTCAGTGTCACCAGGCCCACAATCTTCCCCCACCATCCAGATTTGATGGGAGGCAGGAAAGGGTGCCAGTACTTCTTTACATTTTTCTCACAATCCCCTACAGGCTCCCCCTGCAAAGTGTGGGTGGATGTATCTAGAAGAGAAGAAGCATCTATTTCACACGACTTTCCCAGACAAGGGTCCCTGTGGGATGGTAGGTGAGCTGACCCAGAACCACTTGAGGGAGCAACCTTCAAAGAGAACCTGTCTGCTTCCAACAGGAGTGAACAAAAATGAGGCTGCGTTCTCCTCGGATATTTCCACCTCTTAATTGGGTCATGTGCTAGAAAGGTAATTTCAAAACTCTTTTTAGCACCTCTGAGATCAACAAAACATACAATCACCCTTGTAAGGTCAACAGACTATAGAGATACCTGCACTCATGCTGACTGTGGCACAGTTCGGAATACATCAGTTCAGGTGTCTATCAATAGAAGAATGGACAAAGAAAATGTACACAGATACACAGCTGAACACTATTTTGCCATTTAAAAGAGTGGAATTTTGTCATGCGCAGACACATGGCTGAATCTGCAGACCATTACAATGAGCAAAAGAAGCCAGGCTCAGAAGACAAATATTGCATGCTCTCCCTAATATGTGGAATCTTAAAAAAGATGACATGAAAATAGAAGGGAGACTGTTTTTTTTTTTTTTTTTTTTTTTTTTTTTTTTTTTTTAGTGTTTTTGAGACAGGGTCTCGCTTTGTAGTTCAGGCTGGCCCTGAGCTCAGCCTCAAATTCATATCACAGCAATCCTTCTGCCTCTGCCTCCCAAGTGCTGGGATTACAGTAGTGAGCCACCACGCCCGGCACTGTGGTATGTGGTACTGATTGCTGCTGGGGTGAGTCTCCACGCCCAGTATTGGTATGTGGTTACCGGGGATCGAACCTGGGCCCTTGTGCTTGCAAGACAGGTGCCGGAACCACTGAGCTATATCCCCGGCCCGAAGGGAGACTGTTTTTATTAAATGAGAGGAAGAGAATAAAAGGAAGGAAAAAAGTGGTATAAGTGGGTAATGAGAAACATGAATATGATCAAAATATATGTATTAAATACTTCCTCCAAGAAATGTGGAAGCAGAGAGGATTATAGTGCAAGGAGGGTGATGGGAGACAAAAATGATCAAAGTCTGTTGTGTGCATGTATAGATCTGCCAAAAAGAAGCCTATCAATTTGTATAACCAAATGCAGTAATTAAAAAAAAATACAAAATAGAAAAGAAGAAAGAAAGATGAAAGAAAGAAAGAAAGAAAGAAAGAAAGAAAGAAAGAAAGAAAAAGGAAAGAAGGAAAGAAAGGAAGAAAAGAAAAGAGAGAGAGAATGAATTACTACCCTTTTGCACCTGAGGACAAAGTGACGGGAGTACAAGTCCAGAATGGGTGATGTGCCTATGGGATACACAACATTGTACACATTTTGGAGAATTAAGGAAAAAATCACATTTCCTGCCTTCAAGGAGATTCCAACCTTATGTTAGTACCCTCACACCTAGCCAACAGCAATAGGATTTGATTATGAAATTGTAGGAGACTTCAGAAACTGAAGAGATGGGCCTGAGAAAAACTACGGAACAGTATCTCACAAATTCTCAATTAGATCACAGTTTCAAAGTTCATATTTCCCATGCAGCTGGGCTCTCTTTGGCAATTAAGGACATACACCTCAGTGTTACCTGCACCTCAGAATGTATCAGACAGGGACTGAGGGCTCCCAGTAAAAGGCTTGCCGCGATCCCCAGTAAGGGTGCTGCTCTCATGGCACTGGGCTGGCCGGCAGAGGCTCAGTCTATGGGTAGAGCGGCCCTAACACTCCTTCCCTCATTCAACACAGAGATAGGGAGCACATGATTGCCCAGTGCTGAGCTGGGCCCTGGAGCTGTAACAGTGGACAAGACAACTGTGGCCCTTAGTTTCAGACAGAGTTAGCTTAGGGGGAGACGCAGGACAGATCAGGAAAGAAACAAATAGGTCCTTCCGGTCCAGATATGCTCAGAGGAAAAGGTGAAGCAAGGCAGGAGTGTCCAACAGTGGGAGAGGACAGAGGAGTGACTATGGAGGGTAGCCAGGAAAGGCCTCTCCAAGGAAGTGGCATCTGAATAACAAAAAACCCAAGGTGAGAGGAGCTGAGCATTTCAGGCCAAGAAAACAGCAAGTGGAGGCTTAAGAACAGCACTAGGGCAGCGGGGCCAAGCGCGCAGTAGCGGCAGGGTGGGTGGACGCCGAGAAGATCAATTTTGCTTCTGTTGCAGCAAGGGTCTTAATCAGGGTAATGGCATGCCCTGAGATAGTTTTTAAACAAAAATAATATAACTTTAAAAAAATCTAAGTATAGCACATGTCATATGATTCATTCATTTCAACACTACACATCAGTATTTAAAAATATACTCCTCCCTACTCATTCTAGCCCGACAACCACCAATCTATCATCTGTCTACATGTGCCTCTTCTAGAAAGTTCTCTTCTGTTGTTTCTTTGGTTTGTTTTTTTGTTTTGTTTTGTTTTTTTGAGACAGGGTCTCACTATAGGATTATAGATGTGTACTACCACACTCACTTTCTGAACATTTCATATGAACAGAATCAAAACATGAAGTATTTTGTGACTGGTTATTATTTATCTCCATGTTGTTAAAATTCATCCATGTTGCAGCACAGCTCAGTATTTCTTTCTTTTTTTTGTTTTGAGACAGGGTCTTGCTTTGTAGTTCAGGCTGGCCCTGAGCTCAGCTTCCAACTCACATCACAGCAATCCTCCTGCCTCTGCCTCCCGAGTGCTGGGATTACAGGCGTGAACTACCACGCCTGGCACTGTGGTATGGGGTACTGATTGCTTCTGGGCATGAGTCTCCACGCCCAGTATGATATGTGGTTAACTGGGGATTGAACCTGGGTCCTTGTGTTTGCAAGACAGGCACTGGAACCACTGAGCCAAATCCCTGGCCCCAGTATTTCATTATTTTATTGCCAACTGCCATGTGTATATCACATTTCCCCTTAGTACTTGAGACTGACTCCAGGGCCTCTATACTGAGTTACATCCTTGGGACTTTCTATTTATTTTGAGACAGGATCACACTAGGTCACTCGGGAGGGGCTTGAACTTGGGATCGTCCTGTCTTAGCTTCCTAGAATTCTAGGATCACAGGCACTGGAATATAGCACATTTCCATGCCTAGAATATAGCACATTCAGATTATCCATTTATCACTAAATGGATATTTAGCTTGGTTCTACTCTGCAGCAAGTATGAAGAAAGCTGTCCCGAAACATCTGTGTATAAATTTTGTATAAACACAGGTTTCATCTTTTTCAGGTACCCAGGAGTGAAACTTCTAAGTTGTAAGGTAGTTCTTTTTTTTTCTTTATTGAGTTTATCGGTACATTTTAGAAATACATTATGATCACATTACTCATTGAGGATTTGTACCTATATGTGATACATCTTGACTCTTACTTTTCCCCATTCTCCTTCCCTCCCTTCAACCCTCCTCACCTCCTCTCTACATAAGCTTTTATCCTTTTTACCATCACATTTTTTCTTTCCCTTCTTTGACTCACCCTACCATCCCCCTTAGCCTTTTTAAGGACTTCCAGACTGTATTTCAAAGTGTACTATTTTACAGCCTCACCAGCAATGCATAAGAACTCCAATTCCTTACCTTGTGATCAACACTTGTTAATACCTGTCTTTTTGTTGTTATAAGTTTTTAGGACAGCGCTTAAATTTTTTTGAGTTATCGGTGCTTTAAAAATAATTATTAAAAGTGACTGCCTCAGTGACTATAATTCTCAAGGATAATGAGGTAGCGAAGGAAGTGGAGGTCTTTTGGTATGAAACTGCCAAAAGAAAAACAAAGACAATGAGATAAAGTAGAATATATCTTTGCTTACAATTAGATAAAAATGCATTCAAGGAGCTACAAAAGACTAGAATGTCAGACTCAGAAGTGGAAGGGTCTGTAGATCTTATCTAGCTTAAACCACCCCCCCCCCTTTTATTTGCAGTACCGAACCTCGAACCATTGAACTCAGGACCTTGTGCTTTCCAGGGTGGAGCTACATACCTGGCCTGCTTAAATCTCTCATTTTATAGCTGTGGAAACGGGTTCAGAGAAACAGAGTGATTTATCCAAGGTCACACATAGACGGGCGTCAGAGCGCAGCTCAGAGTACAGACTTCTTGACTCCTGTTTTGTGTTGTTAGGAACCCTGATGAATCAAAGAAACAGCTCAAAGGTAAAAGTAGACCTAGTGGTTCCAGCTCTACCATTCACCGCACATTATGCCTTTTAAAAGGCAATATAGGGGTGATCATTGCTGTACTTTAATCATATTGTGTTGTCTAAGACATGCTGATGGACATGTGTTTTGGGAAGTCAAATAAAACCACAGAGTTGCTTGTCACAGGCTCTACTTGTTTAATTTACATAGGCTCAGCTTGCCTTTGGGGAATTCACAGACCAAAGCAAACCTGGCCCCTATAGACACTATGGTAACAGTTCCTAAAGCAGAAATACTCTCTTTGTTGTTGCAGTCACTTATAATCAGGGAAATCAGAATGTTAGCATGATTCCACAGAATTACACGGTAGCTTCAGATAAACCAGAATTTCTCCTCAGCTATCCTAAGAATTACCAGTAGCTGAGAAAAATATCCCCAATGCAGGATCTGACTTAGTCGTAAAACACCAAGGGGATTTTTCCTTTATAAATATATCTGTTCTCCATTCTCCACCCTAACGCCCTTCCTTTTCTTTGAAATTTGAGTAGGAGTCCTATGCCTGCTGACTTGTTGGAATATACTTGCCTGTTTGCTTTCTCCTACGTTTTTCTTAATGCAATAACTTGAAATGTCAACAGGAGGTGACAAGTAAATCCTCAGTCAAAATAAGTTTGCAGTCAAACAGGAGGAAGAGGAAAAAAAAAAAAAAAAAAAAACCCTCATAAAAAGCCAGCTATAGAGTTTGTTAAATAGTGGCCAAATCTATGGCCACAGCACTAACAGAACGCAAACATTTATGAAGAGACAAGATCATTCCTGATTTCTTATTCAGCCACCAGCATGCTGGATCTTCTACCCTGGGACTCACCATGGTCCCAGTTTTATATTTACTACAGCAAGTAAGTAAAGACAGACCATAGTACACTGTCTGGATATAAACCCTGGCTACATTTCTCAAAGCCAGAGGTACAGATAAAAGACCAGGTATGTTGATTTTTAAAATTTTGGCAATGTATTATGGATAGAATTGAGATTTTTTTTTTCCAATTTAACCTGCCACAAAGTGTGGAAAATTATGGACAATTAAGGTATAATCTGTATTATAGGCAAAAGTTAGTTCGATGCAGTTGTAAATGGAAAAGAGAAGACAAGGCTTGCCAGCTAGCAACCAGCTGCTTCCACTGGATCTTTCACAGTGCAGGGACTACCAAGCAAAAAGCAGGCAATGCCAAGTTATGAAAACCCACTCTCTTATGTAGTTTTCACCTTGAACTCTCTTTTTACCCCTTGGTTTGGCGTCCTTGGCCCTGTGGCAGCTTGTCTCCTAAGGCCCTCAGCTGAGAGGGATGAGTTACAAACCCAAATCCCAGTGTTTGTTAAGGGGATTTATGCATTAGGTTCTGTGAAACTTTACCCGGAAAGTCTTCCCCAGTCCTCTGCAGGGTTTCCGGAAGACAGAAATCCCCTCTGTGGATCTCCCTTTGACTTGATGCTGAATATGGGCATGTATAAATCCTGCTAATGACTTCTGCCTGTGGCTGACAGGTCCTGGTCCTGGGTAGAAGCTGGGTTTTCCAAGGCTGTTTTCTTTTTTTGCTTCTTTCCAAAGAGGATTTACTGCATGACTTCTTCTGTGAGCATCCGCATTCCCCATGGTGGTTGTCAACACCCTTGACCTACTCGGTTGCTCCAAACGGAAAGATCTAATTCATGCTGTCAGATATGGGATCCTAAACATCCCAACATTTAGAACTTCAAATAATATTGAGGAAAATCTAAGGGTTCTGAGTTCTTTAGGGAGAGGTCTTCTTTCATACATTAGGCTTTAGATAGAGTACTTGCTGTTTTCCTTTGGGAATTTCTACAATTCAGAAGAAGGAACATGTGTGCATGGAAAATAATGACTTGAACCAAACAACATGTTCCCTATCTCCCAGTCATATGAATTGCATGAGGGATAGAAAAATAATTCAATCAGACTAGGAAGACAGTGATAGGAAACTGGGACTTTGGAGAAACAGACGGGACTTGTGATACAAATAGTGGGTGTGAAACTGAGAGCTATAAGCATCTTGCAAGCAGCACAGAAGAGGTGATGGCTTCTGCAGCCACGTGGAAGGTAAGAATGAAATTAATGAAGAGTCTAAGAGCAGCGAGATGGGTCCTTGGTAATACGGTGACTAGCTGGATGAAGCTATTCCTCAAGCTAGTTAGCAGTACACTTTTAATTTACACTAAGCAATGAACTCTTCTCAACTAACTTAATGTAAGGTGGTATTTCTGTCTCTTCTAAAGGGAAGAGTACCAACAAACAGCAAAGTTCC
Source organism: Petromus typicus (assembly GCA_004026965.1). Lineage (NCBI taxonomy): Eukaryota > Metazoa > Chordata > Mammalia > Rodentia > Petromuridae > Petromus > Petromus typicus. The sequence goes on along the minus strand of PVIR01040531.1, from coordinate 5,702 downwards.
CTAAACAGATTCCTGGTATATAGATTAAGTTGCTGATCTTGAGTCTCGCCTTCCCCCTAGAACACAAAAACACAATATTATAAAATGTTTTACCTCTTCAACAGAGACACTAGCAATCCTTTCATATTTCATCCCTTTGTAACCTCATACACCTTTGTGTACCTTATCAATCATCGTCCCCTGCTCCTGTGTCTTCAACAACACAGGACTGTTTGTTTTGCCTCCACACTGTTTTTCACTCTTGCCATATCAACATGCTCCTGATGCTTTCAACTTACAAAATGTCTCCCTTTGCCCATGTTCTGGTCTGTTGCTCCCGGTAACTACACTTCCTTGCACAGTCCGACTTTGAAGAACTACTCTACCCAAACCTGCCTAATGCCTCAGTCCTTAAAAAAGAGTGTATGTGTAGGCTAGAGAGACAGAGACAGAGACAGAAACAGAGACAGATTTTGGGAAATGACTCCAGGAGTCAGCTTGGTACATCTCCTGGACAGTACCATTCAACATGAGAGCACTGAGGACTCTGGGAATTTTATATGACCAACTGTTATCACGTGACTATGGGAACAAACTCTCTCGTAAATAATTTAATACCTCATGGACCTATATCTCTGAGGAACACACTTTGGAAAATAGTGCTTTATATTCATTGTCTCTCATTTCTCACCTTTCATTTATTCATTCAAAACTGTTACAAAACATTTTTAAAACAACAAGAATACAGGAGAAAATAATAAGCATATTTGTAGCTATGATAAGCTCTGTCAAATCTTAATAGAAAGGATCCAAATTAAATATGGAAAATCTTATGATTTATAGTTTCTGAATCTTCTTCCTCCTCCACATTCTTTAGGGACAAAAACCATTTTTCATTCTGTAACTCTGAATCCTGAGATGCCAAAATTATCAGAGATAAAAATGTAATGTGTCTTGAATGATCAATGTCTCGGGGTGAGACAGTGGGTCTTCCCTGTACTTAGAAGAACAGAGGTCAGGCACCACATTTCTCACAGATTATGTTGTAATGCCTTTTGTATATTTTAACCACTTGCTACTTTTCCTCTTAGGATGCTGTCTGCATTTTTATTTTTCCCTCTAAAAGCAACTGACTCTGTTAGGATGTGTTCTATATCCAGGCGCAGAAAAACAACTATCAAAAGCTCAAACCATCAGGACACTTATTATTTATTTAACAAGAAGTCTGGCAGGGGACGTTTTCAAGGTTGGTCACCGTGGTCCCAGATTCTTTCTGTCCTGTTCTACTGACATAACTGTCATAGCCTTTTGTCCTCCTACTTGTCATCTCCTGGTTGAAAGTTGGCTGCTAAGCTCCAGCATCAAGTTCTCTCACTATGTGCAAAAGCAGGAACTGCTGAAAGGGCAGAGGACAAGGCTCTTTTTAACAAGAGGGTCTGCCTTTTACCAGAAGAAAAATCCTTCCCAGAAGCTCCCTAGCAGCATGTGCATTATGTCTTGCAGGTCAGAAGTTGTCAATCTTCCTGCCGTCCTGCCCCACCCCCACATACACATACACTAGCAAGGGAAGCTCTGGAAGTGAATACCTAGCAAAAGAAAATGAAAACACAATGCAGGGCTTAACCCAACCATGACTTCCCACCTAGGCTGGGAGAAGGGCCTGTAACCCCTGACACCAAGGTGCTGACCAGCTGAACAAAAATCAGATTCTGTTAGCACAAGTGAAGAAAGCAGGGTGAAGATAGGGATTGGCTGCTGGGTAGGTAACAACGTGTGCCTGCCAGAATAACACTGGCATGGTTGCCAGGTACCTGGCTGTGAAACTGAAGATCAAGTTTCTAGACCCAGGTGTCTGGTCAGCTCCTGACGCTCTGAGTATAATGTTCACCTGCCCTATCATGAGGTTTCCTCAGTGGTATCCTGTGGCATGACTGATGACTTGGAAGACAGTAAAAAAAAAAAAAAAAACAGCTTCTGTTTACTCAACTTCTTATGTCAGGCATTTCCTGGCACCTTTAAAAGTAAGAAACCATTCGTTCATGCCTTCATTTCATAGTCACTGTGCATGTCCCTTGCGGCAGTTTGGGGGACAAAGGTAATTTAAACAACTTCTGTCCTCAAGAGCTTCACAGGTGGATAAGACAAACATATCCAGACATATCAAGGTTTCACAAGGCAAATGCACAAGTGTAGAAGGTGCCATGCACAACAGAGAAGTGCCACGGCTAGGGGCTGGCTCAGGGGCACTGTGCCTGCCTTGCAAGTGCAAGATCCTGAGTTTGATCCCAGTATATGAGAGAGAGAGAGAGACAGAGACAGAGACAGAGAGACAGAGAGACAGAGAGAGAGACACACACAGAGAGAGATAGAGAGAGAGAGAGAGACAGAATCCAGTCTCTGCTGGGTTGCAGCAGAAAGAGGCCTACTGAGTTGTTACACAGAGTTTGAGAGACATTTTTGCATCTATTGTGTGTGAAGGAAAAAAAGTCTCTTACAAGAAATATATGTGAGTCGGGGTGAAGGGAGAGTGCAGGCTGAGAGGACACAATGAGGTACAGAGAAAATTCACAGAAAGAAAACAACAGGAGCGGGGCGAGGGAGCTTAGGAGCACGCACACTATGTGAGAAGTTTGGAAGTACAGTAAAAGTCCTGGTGCAGCTCTGTTATGGGGAGAAGGAGCTAGGAACGGGATTGTTAGTAGAGGAAACAGAAGAGGAGGTTGAGAGGCATGGAAAGCTTTTTAAAATCCAACTTTATCCCATCGCTGGCAATTGAGAGTCAATGAAAGTTTTAAAGCACTAAAAGTCATTCCTTGCTTCAGAGGTTAAGGAGGCCAATCCCATTTGCAAATTAAATAACTACTAAATTGTGGCGCTCCTAAATTATTACAAACTTAGCTTAATAAAGACAAAGAACTTATTATAATGTTAGAGAAATAACTGTCAACTGTGTTTCTCAGTTTTGAAGAAACTGTGATAAAATGAATCCCTGTACTTTGTCCTTCCATAAAACTCAACAGGTTGGGGATACAGCCTGTAAAGCCCACAATTATACAAAGCACAAAGCACGTCTTGACTGTGTTATCGCTTTTAAATAACACTTCACCAGATTCTGGTTTCCCAAACTACTTTGGGGAAAAAACGCTTTCCTAAGTGACATCACCCTGTTTTCATATAAAATAAAAAAAAATAAAGGCTCATATTCAGAAATAGCATGCTCCAAAAGAAGGACTGGTAAATCATAAGGGCCTGCTATGGAATCCCCTATTGCCTTGAGAGAAACAAAGAAATAAATTAAAAATATAAAAACCCTCAAATACATATAATTGATCTTAAAAGAGGTGGGGTGGTTTCCCCCAGATCCATTAATAATATAAATCACAGTATTTCATATTCACAGTCATCTCTGAAAGTTCTCCTCTTAATTGCTCCATGGCATCATGTTTTATTTTAGTAAAGTTCAGATTTTATTGCCAGGGACTAATGGGCATGGAGTCCCTGAAGAACTTGTTTTAAAACATCAGCCAGTCGACCATAAAAGGGATATTAAAACAGCTACAGAGGCTAAATAAGAATTAAAAAGTATAGCCACTTATTTTTAAATTAGAACCCTCCTTCACATTTAAGAATATAATAAAATGTGTCATAAACTTTCTACTTTCATTCCAAAGTATTGTTGTAAGAATCGACAATACTATAGACACAATCCTTCTATGGTTTAAGCAGTACCCATTAAAATCAAGCACTGTTTTTAAGAATTATTTAAAGCATTTTAAGATTATAAATGATTATTATATCATTATAAACCTCCTGGGGATAGAAACAGAAAAGGAGAAATGGGGGAAGGATGTAATAAACAAGGCTGTTAATAAACTTATACCATCGATGGGTCAAAATTCACAAGCTAGGCAGGACCACATCAGTCCTGATATAGACCTAGATAAAAATTTTAGTCTAACAGGAGTCTATAAAATGACTCTGATGAGATGTGTATAGGTCCCTGGGAATCACTCTGTGTCCTCCTTTATGGGGCAGATTTTCATCTTGAACTGCTTTCATGAGCACAGAGAACCACACATTTTATCAATACATTATGCTCTTTACCAGAGTATGGTACCAATGACTAGTAAAGTAGCCCCTTTTTCTAAGTACAAAGCCAGAGGGAGGAGTCAGGGAAAATAAATTGAGTCTTGCTTCAAGTTGCTCCAAAGTGAGGCCCTGGGATCTCCATTACCCTAATAATGAGTTTCAGTTCTCTTCATGTGCTGGGCGGGAGGAAGGTAGGAGTGGTTCACCCAGAAGGGAACGTCCACCTGATATGCAGTGCAGGACCCAACCCGACACAGAACATGGAAACGGCTTTTCAAGCTTCCTTTGGAAATGGGGCGCCGGGCACAAAGAGAAAGCAGATGACTTTTCTCAACGGAGGTGCTATCTGGCCAAATAGGACAGACACAGGATGTTCTGCAGAAAGGGACCATCTTCTAGTAAACATGATCTCTGAAAAGCCCTGAAACAGAGATCTCGGCAGAAATCCAGGTAGTTCCCTCCCCCAGCAAAAAAAAAAAAAAAATAACTCAAGAAAACAAATAAAGTAAAACAGAGGCAGTCAGCTCAGAGCAGGATGGCAGAGAGGCCCACATGCCACTTGATTTCTAATACTGCGGCACCTTCCGCTCCTCTAGAGTTTTAAATCAAAGCATCTTGAACTAGTTTAGATTCATCCCCACCAGGCACATTTGTAAAGATAAAAAGAACATGGTTGTTTTCCTTCCTCTGAGAGGGGGTTGGGAGGGGAGGACAGGAATGCTCAGGCTGGTTGCACCGAGGAAAGAGTACAACAGGAAGGGTCAGACGTGTTCTCACGGCCACGCTTACAATGATGATACGAGGTTGCGCTGAATCTCCTCTGACATTATCCTTCTGCTCCTTCCTGGTCTCCAGAGACAGTGGGGTAGAAAATGTGGGGTAGGTGTGAGAGGGGTGGGTTTTCTCCCCTCCTGCAGTATCTGGCAGCCACTGGCTTGGGTAAACGTTCAGTAGCCCATCGGAACCTTATTTTAGAACAAAAACAATCTCAGTTTTAAAGTGTCTGAATTGCTTGAGCTCAATCTGAGGATTTGCCTATTCAATCTGGAGCTGCTCCCTTTCAACTCTGAATGAAGGAAGAATTATGAGACTGGAGCTATTCAATGAGAGCTATCTGTCCTGGCACTCAATCAAAGGGATTAGGATTTGGAAAGAAAAGCCTACAGGTGATCCTCCAGGAAGCATACCAAGCAGTTATCAAAAACATACAAGTTCAAAGCAGCTCAATTTTCATATGTTAAATGTACTTGGATGCAGCCCCAGGCTCCTTTCTAGGTAAAAAAAAAATTGTGTTAAAACTGTTTGTACTTGCATACTTAGCAGACAAGGGGGAAAAAGCATGCGGTACAGTGGTGCCGGGTCCACTTCACCCTCATGTAGCACAATAAATCACTCTTGTTCGCCTGGTGAAACATGATCTGATACTGTATCCCGGGTCTTCCGCCATCGTGGCAGATGCTCGGTGCCTCACCCCTGCGAAAGAGCTGTCACACCGCAAATCCTGCCAGTCAGCTTAGCGATTAACAGTGTGTACGAATCACAGGTCTTCCGTGTTGTTTTCCCCAGCACCATGATCTAGGCTTACCAGTGTATTATCCACTTAATAGCTCAACCTAGACATGTGAGAAAAGAGG
>PVIR01040530.1:0-13289 GCA_004026965.1 Petromus typicus | reverse complement strand
TGGGCAAGCACTTGTTCCTAGAAAATGTTGGTTTGGTCCAGGGGCTTATTGTTTAGCCTATTATGTGTCTGTTTCCTTGTGTTTTATTACTTTAGGAAAGATGATAAAAGTTTCTGAAAAGAGCATCAATTACCTGTTGGGCCAAAACTACTGCTTCAGGGCTTTGTTCTAATTACAAGGAAGTTATGTTCATGTGTCTATGAAGCGAAGCATTGTGGAAATTGTATTCTTCTTATTTAGTTAGGCATTCTTGTTATACATACCACCTATACGTGACGTGTTCCATCTGCTCAGTACTGAGCTGCAGTACACAATTTTGAAAATGCTCCTTAGGGACTAACAGATTTCATAACTACTCACTCAGACATTTAGAATGAGAAGGGGTTTTAGTGTTGTTCCCACACGGGGCCACATTTTCAGTTTTGCTAGAATACAAAGATATGTATCAGTCTGCCTCCGTTTTCAGACAGTTTTGTCCCGCAGAACAGCCTTTCTGACATTAAGCCAACACTGGCACCCTTGAGATTGGTTCAACTCTGAGCAAGCTGCTCTCACTCTTCTACATGACAGTCTTGAACAAGGGCATCTGGGAGAGGCGACATCTCTTTCTTGGGCTAGCCATTCGAGTCCCTTCAGCTCCTGTGGGAACTAATTTCTTGCTCTTGCTCTAATCACTCCTTCAGTCTTGTCTACAAGGTGCTGTGAAGCTTGTCACACACCTGCTGACACTGAAAAGCACCGTGCCTGCGGCATAAAACGTGCATCTAACAGGGCTGCCCCTGCTAAGAGAAAGGGAAGATAATGTGGCAAGGCCTAGGGAGCCCGCGCTGGGTGTGACCTGTCACTGTCTCCGTGTCCAACTTCTCCAGAAGTTTCCATTTAATAACCTATCCAAAAAAGACCGACAATCCATGTCAGTGTACAGATGGCTTGTAGACTGTGATACCATTGTCCTTCCTTACACTTTTCGGACTACATTTTCCTTGCCTTTCGTGCTTTTCAGTTCTCCAGAAGTCCACAAAGACCATGGACCAGTGGTCCTATATGCCCGTCAAGTTCTCTGAGCTTGGGATTTGTCTGGGCCATAGAAGATAGATTTGGTTAAAGAGACACGGTTTTAAAACATAATCACAAATTTGTTGCTACTCTTTTCAAGTAGTGGAACTTAATTCCCTTTCCCTGTGTATAAACTAAGTGTAGCAACTGCCTCCTATATAAACAGAATATAGCAGAAATTAAAACCTATGACTTGAGACTCTTAAAAGGCACTGAGACTTTCAGCTGTCGCCTCTCTTTGACCATTTGGTGTTGATGAGGCCAAATGCTATGTTGTAAGGAGGCTGAGATAGGCTTACAGACTTCACAAAAGAAGGTACTGAGACTCCTGTAGGTTCCTGTCCGCAGTCACGTGAGCGTGCCACCTTGGAATCAGACCCTAAACTCTGGCAATATCTTCACTCCAACTTCATGACAGAACCTAAGTTAGAATCATCCACCTAAACCATAGACTAAACTATGACCAATAAATTCTGTAAGAAATTCAATGTTTGTTCTTCTAAGTTGTTAAATTTTGGAATTATCTGCCACACAGCAATGGATAATTAATACAAACGGCTAGTGCTTTCTTTCCTCATCTTGACCTATCTTGGGCCTCAATTTCATTTAAGCGAAGTTCATTCTCTTTAACAGAAGCAAAATATACAAAGTAGGATACTTTCCTTTTCTCTCTTTTTCACTCTAGTTCTCTGACCAGACAGATCTAACCTTCCATTCCTACTCTGAGAAATACAGAACTCTCCAATTTATTTACTTTCTTTCTCTGAAGTTATTACCATTTTGCACATGTTTTTACCCATTTGGTCTTTCGATCTTTCTGACTAATTTGTACAGGGAAGGTACCGACACTTTTGCTTAGGATGCACGTCCTCCAAAATGCCCGCTGTGTCAGAGTCGCGGTGGCTGATGTACCTTGTGGACCGGCCTGGATTATGAGAGTGCTGACCGTGGGATAATCTACCGGTGAGGTCACACTGGGCCATCCCTGGGAGGTGCCGGAACTATCAGCTGGGCTTAACTGAAGGGAGTGGGTCACAGGGCGGCGACCTGGAGACTGCGTCTGGCAGCAGGCCCTTTGGTCTTGGGTTCTCTGGTTCTTTCCCTTCTTGTCTCTAGCTGCTCGGCTGCGAGCAGCTTTCCTCTGCCACAGCGTCTCTGCCCTACTAACCAGCCTAAAAACAGTGAAGATGGTTGAGCGCAGACTGGAACCTCTGAAACTATAAGCCCAGATACAACTTCTCCTTCTTTAAACTGTTGTACTTAGGTATCTGACACAGAGACAGAACGCTAACACAGACTGTAATGCGTTTACCTTTTTCATTGCGTATGCATTTTTAATCTTCCTACACATTCTTTTAAATCCCACAGCTTTCCTTTTTTATAAGATGGCGAATTCTTTATAATTTATCCTTTTGGGGGGCAATGGGACCTACCAATGCAATGGTTACTATTGTTATTTCTGAGATTCATGGAAACTCCCTTGGGTATTCTTCCCGTCAAGATTTGGGAACAAGTTACACACAGCTGCTCCAGCATCAAGAATGTGTGCTCCACTCCAAAACTGCACAAGTCCACGTCACTTCTGACAGGGTAATGCGGCTGTGTTGAGTGACGGACCAAGAAATTAAATTCCTGTAACAGGTCAGTATAACATCTAACGGGCTTCGAGAGTTTGCTGATTTCAGAGACTTTCAGAAGAAAGAGCTTTCTAACCCACTTTTGTTTCTAAAGGATAGTCATTTAGGGAAGACTGCGCAGAGTGAGCAAGGCTAATGAAAGAAGAAAAGTCAGTAAGTTCAGACACATAGGAAAATACTACCGCCAAGAATAAGGTGATATTGCATATAAAGAAATGTGATGGGTATTTAAAATACAGGGCAGGGAGATCTTTTCTGAGGATAGCTGGCTCCATTTTAAGCCTTGATGGCCCCAGCAGTCATCTCCCTCACTCCTGAATGGAATGGTCTGTTGTCCATTTGGACCCTGAGGGAGAGATGTTCCTGATGACATCTCCCTCTCTGTCTGTCTCTATTTTTGGAGGATCTTGCTATGTAGTTCAGTCTCACTTTGAACTCTTGGCAATCCTCCTGCCTCAGCCTCTTGAATGCTGAGATTACAGGTATGGTCCCTGTGCCTGACCTTCATGATACATCTTACAGGGTTTGGGGTCAGGAACCTATTTTGCTTTATTAAGACTGAAGAAGAATGGTAATATATGGCAATAATAAGGCCAACTTTCCGCTCTATCTGAAGAAGTTGCTAATGTATTTTACTGTGACTTGTCCTTCAGAGTCTATTTTTCCTTGGAAAAAAGCCAGCACGAGCGGCTATAAAGGCAACTATTCCCAAAAATCATCACCGTGATTAACGTGGTTCCTATGTGATTCTTTATTCTAGAAGCTACAATATTCTGTTTTTCAATATGAAAGTCATTTTCTTCATCCTGATTATACGCCACTGGGTAGAAAAAAACCAAAACCCGAAATCTTCTTTGTTTCTGAGTGACAGTAGTGATTAATCAAAAATAATGATATAGGATATTCCTGGAAAGGATTTCTAAGGTTGGAAAGTCTAAAGACATAATTTGGCCCCAGCTCCAAGAATGGCCTCGTGAAACACAGTGATCAAGAACCAAAAGGAAAGCTAGAAAGCGTAGGGGAAATTGGCCCAAATCCACGAGAAACCCACGCCAAGCACTGAGCAGAGAGCTCATCAGTATCGTAACACAGCCAGCAGTATTTCTAGTCCTAAGCGCACCCCAGCTAGAATCTTCTGCATTTCACATCCAAACATTTTTTGTTTACGGCGATCTTCTTGGGGGCACAAGCTTTGCACGGTGCCAGGCAGGAGGCCTGAGCGTGGGCGCTCTGTCTCATTCTTCCCCTTGTAATCCATATGCTTCCGACCTCCTGGACATCTCCATGATTTCCCTGCCTAACACGCCCCTGGGTTCATCGCACACCTGTCCATCTTGTACCAACACTGTCATTCACACTTGCATAAGCTCTGTACTTCCCTGCCTTCCACGCTCCACATCTTTGTAAACATGCAAAACGTGTTTCCTCCATTGTGCTTGAAGCTCCTGCGGGCAGGGGCTTTCCCACTTATTATCTCGTCCTCTCCACTGAATCTGCTGCATTAGACTTTGCAAAATATCAAAACAGAATCACTGATGGTTACAACAATGAGTCTAGATAGATTTCTCCCCTACCTATGAAATACTACTGGCTATTTACTTTGTCCTTATTCCCGTAGAAGACTATTTTTGCTTGGCAGAGTGTGACGATGTCCTTTTCATACCAGATCAAAAAGCAAGAAAAGTATCACCCTTGGTGGCGTGTGTCACCTCAAGAGAACCATACAGGTCGGGATTGTCTCTCTATCTCACTTTGTTTTGTATGTGAAAAGTGCACCTTCCGTCAAGGGTCACATGAGATGGGTCCCGAGGCCTGCGACATGCTTGGCTGGCTCAGGCTGCAGTGGCAGCTGCGTGGATCTTGGCCGTGGGCTCCACCGTTGGCTGAGCAGAGTGGGACAGTCCACTGCTGGCTCCCTGACATTCACTTATGTGACAGTGGCAATGAGGAGGACATTAGGAGAGCTGGAACTGTCTGACTTACTATAATCTGTTTCCCTTGAAAGCCCTCTGGACAAGAGACTCACGAAACCAGTGGGATCGGTGCCACGGCGGGTCCCCGCACTGCCTGCCGCCACCGTGCGTCAGCGTACAAGGGCTTGAGGACGCCTCGAGCAGGCTCTCAGCGTCTGTGCTTGTGCTCATGGCGGGCAGCAGCCCCGGCTCAAGCATGAACAGGCAGCAGGAGAGACAGGGTCTCTTGGCCTTGCTGCTGACTGAGTCTGAGCCGGGTGGAAAAACGGACTGCTAACTTTAAAGAAACTTCATCCCCTTTTCCTTGACTGTGGAATGGGGTCCAAGGAGGACGATGTAGTCAGTCACCACAGGAAGACATGCGTACTGGGAGTGAGATCCCCCAGCACACACAGAACGTTCAAATCCACATCCTCTCCGGGCACACGGGCTGACACTCTTGAGGTGTGGCTGTGTACAGGACAGACACCAGGCACATACGGTGCTTATGCTGCGAATTATGCTTTTAGTTCTAACCATAGGCTAATAACAGAACAGAGAGTGAAAAATGCATTTCTTTGTAGTGTTTGGGAAGCTGTAAAAAGGAAGGATCTCTTGGTATTAATAGAATTTGTAATATGAAAAAATAAAGGGCTTATGTGCAGAATTATGCATATACATCTGTTGCCTTATTTTAGCCAGTCATGGAAAATAAATCTCTACAACGCACAAAGAAGAAACATATTTCTGGCTCTGGAGAGACACCAATCTTGCTATTTCCAGGAAATCATGTCTACTTTAGTAACTGACTGCAGGAGGAGCCCAGTATAGTTAGCAAAAGATCCACGTGGATCCCGAACGAGAGAAGACAGGCTTGTTCACAGCAGGAACCGAGCCGCCACTAGAGAGCTTGTGCGTGTTTGGGATTCCATTTTTGAGGACAGGCCCCATATGAATCTCATCGTTTTCTTAGGGATGGGGAGGGGAGAAGGGGTACGCAGAGGGCAGGGGAAGGGAGGGAGGAGAAAGAGAAGGAGGGAAACTCCAAACTTGGGAGGGCACTCTTCTGTGTTTTGAAAGACAGCTCAGAAACAAAACAGATCACTTAATTAACAATGTGGAAACCAAACCGACAGAAGAGCAGGAGAATTTTAAAACTCTGGTTTCTAAGGTCATTTCAAATTCTGCTCCGCCCCAGGTCCATGTAAAGAGGCTCGTCGCGGAGCAAGAGGGCAGCGTGCTCAAGCTGAAGCGCAGCGAGTGCTGGGGGCAGCGCGCGGAGGGTCGGGTACCTGGTCGAGTGGTCAGTCCTCGGTCGGCCGCGGGGCGGGCGTCAACGGGCTCCACTGGACACGGGAAGCAGGAGCCAGAGGGCAAAGAGACAAATCAGGATGGTGAGCACAGAGCAAAGAAAAGCAGGCGCAACAGACACATTATTATCAAGGAGCAGCTGGAGAGACCTCAGCGAGCTAATCCCGGGCACCACGGAACTGGAGGGCACCGCTCTGAAAGGCTTACTGCCACAATGTGCCAATCCATCTCCTCAGTCCGCCCTCTCATAAAAGCACTCACCGGGATACTCAGGGACATCAAAGAAGGGAGCGGGGAGGTGGCTTTCCTCTGAACTAGTCTGGAGATAGTTTCTTGGCTTTTGATTAGAAATAAAATAGGCTATGCGCAGCCAGCAGGAAACCTCAAAGACACCGCCTTTTACAAATGTCCAACCTTATCTTCATTTACGGTTAATTAACTGCAAAAGAATTCTTTTAAATCTCCAGAGGAAATGCAAATATGACTTTATCAGGAAAGCAAAGTTTAACCACATACTTTGCCGTTTAGTGAATCGAATTTGTCCTTCCTTCCAGCGCAGAAGTGCTAAGCCACCAACTTCCCCCTCTCCTTTTAAAGGGCTCTTCTCGCTGGAAGGATGACAGTCAGCTGACATGTATGAAATGGGAGTATTTCCTCTCATGTTTCCTCAGAGTCACAATGATTCCTTGGTGTGTGCTCTGGGTCTGACCCGAAGAGAGGTGAGGTGTGTGAGTGGCACAACAGGACCCACCACGGCCCACGGTCGGGCACACCCCAAGTGGTGCTCATGGTCAGCGACGCTTCCTCAGCGTATGCTGCTCTTTGAATGCAGAAGGGAGCAAGAAATGAGGCTTCCAGAATTAACCACCTAGTCAAAGGCAAAGGAAGCCAAGGGAGGGCAAATGCCTGCTTGGGAATTCTGGCCAAGGCAAGGAAACAGGAGCACAGATGCTGAGGGCGGGCGAGGACGGCTTCGGCATCAGCGATTTCATCTGCCCACCTCACTGAGGCTCGTCAGTCAAGCACTCCCTGGAGGGGTTAAAGCCGAATCAGTTGTGAATGTCACGCACTGGCAGGCGCAGCGAGGGGGGACAGAGGCAGCGGGTGAAGGAGACGGGTGGGAGAAAGTCCCTGTTTCTGCAGCACAAAGCCACTTGGATGTCCCCAAGAGAGAAGTGTTTCCCCCCCTTCTCCATGCATGGCCTGGCAGTGGGGTGGGGCGGACAGCAGGCCAGGACTAGCGTGCGTAGGCCCTGGTTCTGGAGAAGCAGGTTTTCCACGTGAAAAACCAAAACAGCATGCGTGACTTGCACGTATTAGGAGGTGCAACTAATTATTAGAGTCTATTTCAGAAATTCTTTTTTTTTTTTTGAGACAGGGTCTTGCTTTTATAGTTCAGGCTGGCCCTGAGCTCAGCCTCGAACTCACAGCAATCCTCCTCCCTCTGCCTCCCGAGTGCTGGGATTATAAGCGTGAGCCACCACACCAGGCACTGGGTATGTAGTTCCCGGGGATCAAACCTGGGCCCTTGCCCCTGCAAGCAAGGCAGGCGCTGGAACTACTGAGCTAAATCCCTAGCCCTTGTTTCACAAATTCTTAAATATCATACAACTGAATTTACTAAATATCTTATTATTAAATGCTAAATATTAATTATATCAAATAATTGTTAAATACCTCATTAAATATGAAAATAACTATTGCTGAGTGGGTGATAATTATTTTATTTGTGCACGAGAACTGGAACTACAACTAAGATGGGTCGTATCTCTGGGTCCCAACTTTTAATTTTTTCCTCTGTGCCACGTGTACTCAGTGAATTTATTGCTCCTTATAACCAGGAGTCAGTGGAGAGATTATCAGACTTTCTGAGAATCTGATGATCGTGGGGGTCCAGATGGTGGCTTAGTCGCAAGTGAGAATACACAAGCCACACTCACAGAGAAAACGTGGATTCGCCTTAGAGCGAGCAGCTGTATCTGAGGTTTAAACACACAATGAGAACTGTGGTCTCGGGGTCCACGGCTTAATAGCGTCACTTGTTTTCTCTGTGATCTTGGGCAAATCACATTCTTTGAGCACATCAGTTTCACCACAATTACATGGGATCTTTCCGGGGCCCAAATGTGCACACTTAGGTGGTAGAAGAAATTCACAAGGAAGAAAGCAATAGAACCCAGTTGTAACTTCAGAAAATATAAAATAGCATCACATGTATGCAGAAAGATATCTGAAAGACATTACTAAAAAATGATATTCCTGGTTATCTCTGTGTAGAGATTATTATTATAAATTTTTCTGTCTAAAAAACAGGACATTCTATGATACTGGACAAATGTGTTCGCGGTATGCTTATTCTTTTGATTTAAATGCGGGAAGGCCTGAGTATCAGACCCTCCTCTGGACTTGACTGATTGTTCTTGAGAAAAACAACTTATTTCTGGTAAGTACTTGAACTTACACTGATAAGGACTTCGGGGACAATGAAAGGAAATCCTCCGAGAGCGGCAGATATTTAAAACAGCCCAGTGAGTGCACATAGCCGTGCTAAGAAAAACGAATAAGGAATGAATTTCTGGAAGGAGAGGGAGATGAGAAGGGAAGATGAGAGACGTCTTCAGGATCGCATCATTAGAAGGCCTGTTATCCTCTTTCATTTCAAGGGCATACTGTTTGGTTTATCTGTTGATCCATCTGGAGGCAGGATTATAAGTCTCTCAGCCTCTCTTGTAAAGACCTTGGGGTTAAAACCATTAAAACTAACCAACCAACCAGCCAGCCAGCCAGCCAGCCAGCCAACCAACAAGTTATCTCTGCCCCTTTTTACTGTGTTCTACATCTTTTTTTTAGGTTTTTTGAGACAGGGTCTCGCTTTTGTGGTTCAGGCTGGCCCTGAGCTCAGCCTCAAACTCACATCACAGCAATCCTCCTGCCTCTGCCTCCCGAGTGCTGGGATGACAGGCGTGAGCCACCACGCCCGGCACTGTGGTATGTGGTACTGGTTGCTGCTGGGTGTGGATCTCCACACCCAGTATTGTTATGTGGTTACCGGGGAATCGAACCCGGGCCCTTGCGCTTGCAAGACAGGCGCCGGAACCACTGAGCTAACTCCCCGGCTCCCTGTGTTCTACATCTTGACCCGAACTTTTCAGACCATCTCATTTCATGTTCTTAGAGACAGAAATGACTATCAACTCTACTTTACAGACAGCTGCACAAAGTAAGTAACCTGCCTGTTAATACATAGCAGAGCTGGAATTTAAGCTCAGACTTCTATCATTCAGGAGGGAGGGTGGTACTTACTACCCCACAGGACAGTGGGGAGTATGGGAGTGTCTTTGGTTGTCACTAGCTTCAGGAAAGGACCGACACTATTGGTATTTTGTGGGTAGTGATAAAGGATGTGAAATGCTGTGCACAGAGCAATCCCAACAAAGCTCATATCCTATGTGATTCTATCATTTTCCACTGGACTACAGGTACATATGACAATGCAAATCTAGAACCTAACTCAGTTTGATATATAAGCATGGAGCATTTTTGTAGTTTTTAATGTAACTTGGATATTTCAGGAGCACACTGCTGGATAAACCAAAGGAAGACTATTTTATGCATAGCTTTCCTAAGACTTGCTCATTATTTTGGAAAGTCATGTCATTAATGCTTTTGGTGCTTGTGCAGCCTTTTCTAATACAGCCTCTTCCAGTCTGCAGCTATATCCATCACAGCTGTGTGGGGAAAACAAATGACTAAGACAGCCTTTCTTCTAGTCATCACATGCCCTCACAGGCTGAAACACATTTAATCAATGATGTCCACTGTCCCCCTCTACTGTCCCAGCCAATCTTATTTAAAGATTAACTATGGCCAGGGGATATATGCAGCTCAGTAGCACCACATGTGCGAGGCCCCAGGTTCAATCCCTAGATCAAACATACAGACACATATACAGATCAACTGTTGAGTTTTCAAAATATTAGTTATAAAAGGGGCACTGGGTCTGTAAAAATGAGAACCACACAGAAGACTCTGATAGTAAGTAGTGCTGCTTTGTAATTATGAAACACTTTATTTTTGATTGCGCTGGAGGAAAGAACCCAGAGCCTCAGTGCATATAGAGAAGTACTCTGCCATGGAGCCATAGCCTTAAATTCTCCCAGAACTTTCTTATGACACTGTGCTGTTTAACAATAACAGATCTAACAACTGAATGCTGCTCAAGGGTCCACAGGCACTAAAGACTTTGCTCAGCTGGACATCTTAGCAATATCCAAAGGCTTCTGTGTGTGTGTGTGTGTGTGTGTGTGTGTGTGTGTGTGTGTGCATGGGTATGGTATTGTGAATGCATATGTGTACAGTCTCTAGGGGCTGATATCATGGTGAGTATTAGAAAACAAGCCAATCAGTGTGCATCCAATTTAGAAAACCAAATTAGGTGCCTTTCACAAAAAAATCTCATGGACTGAATTGTAAAAATTTTAAATAGTCAAAATGTTTTCACCTATGAAAAATGATACAGCTAGGATTGTAGTAAGAAGACAGTGTCAGAAGCAAGTTAATTGGTTTTTGATAATCAAGTATTCTTAATTTTTTATAAATAGGAGCAATTTTACTATCAGCGGTGGTGCCTTCAGGGCTGGCGACTGAGCCCAGGGCCTTTGCACAAAGGTCCACCCTGAGCTTTCTCACTTTGAGACGGGCCTCACTAGGCGACTAAGTGTCCAGTTTGGGCTTGAACTGAGATTCCACCTGTGCCTGGCCGGGATAAATTCTAATAAATACCGAAGACTCAGTTTTTGTGAATCATAAATAACATTCCTTATTGCATCTGATGGTAATTTATACTACAAGGTCTTTTATTTAAACTTAAGTAAAAAGATTGTGGTGATTATTCATGGTGTGAAAACAGTCTATATAAAGCTTTCTGTAGTGGCTCATTTTTTTTTTTAAATGCTTTCCCAGGGCACTTAAGGTCTAAATTGGATTTAGATTTAGTCTGAAGAGTGCACTGATTGCGTGTAGGGTAACTGTGTTACAAATACGAAGCCTTCAAAATCTGCTACTTTACGAAAGGAAAATCACAGGTAAAGAAGTCCTGGTGGGTTTTTAAAAAAACATGTTATTAGTTTTAAGAAGTCAAGTGTTCATGTGCTTGCAACTCTGCCCTTTCAACTTGTAAAAAATGATAAAATGAACTAAAACACGCTTTTTCTTAAATAGGAATCCCTTTAAAAAAGTTCCTGTGGAAAAGTGTATCACTCCGGTGCACAAATGTGTTGACAGAGGAAAAACCTTCATTTTCTGAACAAAAATTTAGAGTCACATGTTCTTTAATATGGATACTGGCCTTAAATTAAACTAACTACCAAACTGTTAAATCCTAAGAAAGCTTATGTTTTATTTATACATGGTTCTCTATTTTGCTTTTAACACAGAATGTGATCTGAATTTTCACGTATGAATAGCCAACAAACATTTTTTAGTGCCTGTCCAGTTTCCACTATGCAGGCCCATAAATCTCTCTCTGTCGGGCAAACTGTATCACCTTGATTTGATCGTCTGTCCTCTTGAAAGGTGGTCAGCATTATTTATATACCACTCTCTCCTATACACAAGTTGAACATTTTATTTTCATTTCAAAAGCAACAAAATGCCTGTTAATGAAAAAGTTTCTTTAAACAATTCCTACCAAAATTCACCACGTAGGAAAGTTCATTTCTTGGCATCTCAACTGTTTTATTTGAAAAACTAGGCATTAAAACTATATATTACAAGACCATGGATGTAGCTCAGTGGTGCCATGCCTATCTAGCAAGTACAAGGTCCTGAGTTCAAACCCTAGTACAAGACACACACAGATACACACACTACAATGACAACAACAATATGCCATCATTCTTGCTCATCATGTATTCACTCTTGTTATTTTAAAGTGGACCTTTGACTTATGAGCTCCACTTGTTCCCAAGGACTGCCTATAATTCATGTTGGCTAGAAGTCAATAGAGATCTGGATATTTACCTGCGTACAAGTTACAGACAAAAAGCAGCAGATCAATCTTTCATTAACCGAATTAACCTGAGTTGCTCATATGTCAGGCTGTTGTAACTTGAGGATCGACTATGTTTGTTTCTTTTTTATTCTGAAATAGGATCAACCACATTGTCCAGGTTGGTCTTGAACTTGTGGACTCTAGTATTCCTTCTACCTTCTAGAATAGCTAAGACTACAGGCACCATCATGCCTGGCTCTGCATAATGTTTAAGTGTAGAACAGGGAATGTTGCTGCCATAGGATTTCCACATACAGAATTGCTTCTTTAATAACATATTTTGGGTCCCCTTTCTGTAGTAGTCATCACTCCAAGAATGACACTCCCTAGGAAATTAACTTGAATCTTTGAAAGTTAAGCCTTTACTCAAACATGTTCTACATCTGCATAATCCTACAGAATAGAACTACTGGCCAACAAGTATCAGTTCACTTGCACTGTAGTATAAAAAATGTAGGCAATTATTCATTTTTTTGGTATAACAGGTATGTTATTTTAATAATTACACAGTAAAACTTCTAATATTTATTTCTTAATTGAAGTAAAATTAAAATGACATTACTCTTACATGAAAAAGTCATCGTTCAAGCACAACACTAAAAATGTCTCACACACACACACATACGCACACCCCAGAGAACCTTGCGCCTGCTGGCTCTTACCTTCATTCTCCGTATTGGCTGGCACAGAGTCCACCCCGAAAGGATGCCATGGCTGGAGGTCATCCAGGCTAAACTCTCCGTTCACAGGGAGGAGCTCCACGGTGGTTTTTGTTTCGGTCAGGGATGGCATAAGAGCATCGTTTCCGTAACTGATTCTCGGTTCACTGATCATGTTGGCCAACACGTCATCTGAGTAGTTCTGCTCTTTCTGAAGCAGCTCATCTAAACAAAACCAAACCATTTCCTCGGTAAGTAAATGTGACCATTCAAACAGCAGCAGCAGCAGTTACTACTGACTGAGTGCTGGGCATAAATGGAGACCATTTAAAGTCACTGTGTGGGTAATGAATGTTACTCTCTCTCTAACAGATCTGAAAACTGAGGCCCACAGAAGTCAAGCCACTCAAGCAAAGTCATAGGTAGTAAGTAAGTGCCACTGGAGGGATTTGAACCCATGGTGAATGGCAGTTGGCAAATGTTCTGAATTGTTGAAACACTCCTCCCTGGGATAAAAGACATTTCCATCTCTATATAGCTTTCCAAGGTATCCAATAATCATAAAGCAATCAAGAATCATGTGTTTCTGTGTGGTCCTTGGGGCAGTGTCAACAGCAGGCAA